>CAUOFW020001630.1:0-78865 GCA_963454935.2 Ilex paraguariensis | reverse complement strand
ATTAACACAAATTTATAGTCCATAAGAGTCCATTACAAAACTCTTTACACATTTTACAATATCAAAACAAATTACACCATTATTTTACAAAATGTAATTTAAAAGCCTCACTCCGACTTCTTCTCAATAAGGGCCCATGTGGGGGCCATCCACCGGCGCCTGTCCCAAACTTGAAATGTTGTTCCATAAAAGGTGAGTCACACTCAATAAGATATCTCCTAAAGAAGCTACTTCCCAACCCAAATGCATTTGAAATGTTCACTTGCAATTCAACAAACAATCAAACATTCATTCAACAATATGTAACTCATAAATGAATTTTCACAATGTCATGAGGTGATACTCACACATGCAATGCAACCCGAGCCTCTCTACTGGTTCCCAAAACACATGCAATGTCATGCGTATGAATCAGAACATTCCTAGCCCTTGTTATTGATGTTGAATATCCAATGACTATTTTACAAAAGCTTGGGTCTTTCTGGGGGTGGGTATGTATGGACTTCCACCAACAGGTACCCAATTGACACGACATCTATGGACTTCCACTAATAGTTTCATGTACACCGACGCACTTTATGGACTCAAAACCAATGGAGTGCATATCCAAAATTACAGGGTCTTGCACTCGAGAGAGAATCTATCCCTTCTTGCTAACTCCAATCCTTGTTTTCAGTACAACCTGTGCGATTCAGTCGAACCTAGGTCCAACTTTTCTGAGTCTACGTATCAACTCATCAAGGATAGTGTTTGATCAAAACCATGCACACACACCCACACCCATGTCAAATGCCCACGAATGTGATACTCCTCATCCATATGTAAATGTAATGAACAATTGCATTTCATATCACTATGCAATCAAGTTTTCAATTGTAATTACAACATTATGTTCAATATGTCATGAGTGCATTATGAACAATTTCAATGTCTATCAACATTTCCAACTTCTCAATGTAATTTATATTATAAAACATATAATTACATTCCAAAATATTCACAAAACATGTTATATCATTTTCATTCAAATAACATACTTATTCAATCATAGGCATTTTTTCAAACACCTATAAGGCATAAGATCGTGTAAACATATAGCATGCCGAATTCAACACATTCATCTTGAAATTCCAAATAGACAATTTCACCAAAACTCAATTCATGCAAGAATTGATTTTAACTCATTCTCATACCCATTTTCCATATTTCAACTACACTAAGTATGCATCATACATGAGATTACATCTCTAACACCCTACCTATTTCATATTTCTACCTTGGGTTGGAAATAAACCTAGTTAGGAAAGGAACATTACCTATTGAAGCATAATGCCGTGTAGAAGGAGTCCCAAATCACCCGAATCAAGCTTCAAAGACTTGATTCCAAGAATCTCGATCTTGAGACTTTGATGAAACCCGCCATCTTGGTATGTACTCGAAGCCATCATCGCATAAAACACTTTTTGTTCTTGGTCCGATGGATAATTGCCCTAGATCGCAAATAGAAGCATGAAGAACTTTGTTTTATTTCTCTAGTTCTCCCTCTCTCTTTCTGGTTATGTTTGGCTGAAAAATGGGGAAGAAAATATGCCTTTTATATTTTCCATTTACTTGGCTCACAATGGGCCACACGTGCCTCTTTTGTTTGGTCCAATTTGATCCCAAATCAATTAGATCTCATCACCATGTTATATTCAATATATTTTATTTGAATTAACTTAAAAAAAATTTTTTGTGTTTCACAATTTAAACCCAATCGTGTTTATTTTAGTCACGCGACACCTGGCAGTTGTAAATGCAAAAAATTCAATTGTCTTAGAATTTGACAAAAATTGTCTGAGTAACTAAATTCGTGAGACAAATCCAACAGTAAGGTTTGTTTCATCATCCAAGTTTTAGAAAAATTTAGGTCGTGTTTGGTTATCATCTGTAAAATAGTTTTTTATTCTCAAAATTTTGAAAACACCCAAAACCTGTTTGTTTAGCATTTTTGTTCTCAAAATTTTTGAAAAAAATAAGATTTGGAACACAAAAATAGAAAACAAGCCAGACTTGTTTTTTGAGAAGTTTCCAAGAAATTTAGAAAACACGGAGTTAAGAGCATTGTTCATTAATGGTCTAAGTATAAATTGTGCCTTTTTTTTCAGCTTCTCCTGTCATTTGCCTGCTCAACCCTCTTCTTCAGTTAAGCTTTGGCGAAACACAGACGACATATCCAGCGCAACTAAGGCGAAACTTCGGTGAATCACAGGCCTAGCTTCTCCAACGATAGGTGACCATAGATCTGTTTTTTTTTTTCTATTTTTTTACCTTGATTTTTTAATAGGATTTGTGTTTGTTAGATTTGTTTGCATTTTTCCTTTTTACCTTCAGATCTATAACAGATTTGTTGTCTAACAACTCTGGTGACTCAGATATCCCTAGATCTAATTTTATTACTTTTTTTGCCTTGAAATTATTTATGGCGACTCATCTATTTTCGGTGACTCTGCTATGGTGCCTGGTTGGATTTTTTTTGCCTTGAAATTATTTTCGGTGACTGCTTTTTTCGGTGATTACTATGGTGCTTGGTTTGTTCTTTTTCATGGGCATTTGCTTCTTTGTTTTGGTTTTGGAAAATTCAAAGATAGAACAAAGCCTGAAAAAGAAAAAGAATACCAAATTTACTTGAATAGTATCTACATCTACATAGCAGAAGAGCATAAGTCCATTAATCTAAGTATAAAACAGAATGCTCATTAGGATGAAACAATCACAAGGCTATTATTTTATCATGTCCAAAAGTGTCTCCAATTTTTTTTTCTCTGATATGATCTCAAATGTGCATATGCACCAAAATATCACTCTTCCATGGTTTTGTCAACACCACGAGTTTCAAACCTTGCACCATAGTATCACTGGAGCTCATTTGTTCATGGTTATATCACTTATGCATCATAAAGTTTATATGTATAACTTTCTGAAAAGAAGTCATTTTATGCTAGTATCTTTCCAAATTTAGAAATCAGAATATTCTTAAAATGTCTTAAGGCAACCTATAATAGGGAAATGAGTTAACTTGGAATTGCTGAAAGTTTTCTCCATCAGCTGTCAATTGCGACCGCAAATTCTTTTCAGTTGCCAATAATTGTGAGACTTGCTTTGCATACAGTTTTATCTGGGACTGTTCTCCGATTAACTTCTCCTCATGCTGTTGTATTTTCAATTCGACAATTTGAAGTTCCAAAGTTTTCTGCTTCAACTGCACAGAGAAGTTACTGGCCATGAGAAGAAAAAAAACAGTAAACATAATAGTGATGATGAGGATTCACCTACAAAGGATGACTTACCTTCTATGAATGTTGTTATTCAGAAAGAGCATACTGATCAGCAAATTGCTTCAACTTGATTCTTAAGCTGAGGTTCAAATACTTTTGTATGTTACTTTGAATACTAACAATGGTACAAGTACAATATGAATAGAAAAAACAAAATATGTCATGTTTCTCTTTCTCTATCTCCCCCCAAAAAAAATATGTCAAAGACTTTTTTATGACTGCTTGGTCTGGCTTAGGCATTCTATTTTCTGTTTTTCATGGGCATTCTGTTCAGTGGTTTACTAACTTTGTATGGTAGCTTTAGTTATACTAAATTACTTTGGAAGTTGTAGCATACATATGTGTGCTCTTTCTGATTTCTACTATAAAAATGACATATACATATGTTTGCTTGTTTTTGGTGTTGACAATAATAACTGATCTTTATTTTTCATTATGCTTGTTTAATTTTTTCTCTTCGTATTTATTAAATACAGCAGATCAGCTGGTTGTTCAGTAGGAAGCTTCAACCCTTATTAAATCCTTAATTGGCGAAAACGACATCATCAATTTGTTAGATGTATCATCTGACTAGGTATATCATATTCCTTAAAAATGAGAGCAATGTGGAATGTAACAACATGTATGGTACTATTTTTACAAGCTTATGCAATGGTGGTATGTTTTGAATTTATTTAATGTATGAGTTATGTATGATTTATGCAACATAATTTGAGTAATTCCTTTTATACATGATTAATTATTGTATGATGTATATTATCTTATATGTCATCCCAAGGTAATGACGTGATGATATGGCCACTTGGCCACCAAGGGCTGAGGAGTTATTTATTAAATTCCTGGTCATTGAGGTAGGTAAGGACAACCCGAATGATACGACCATCAGAGCAAAGACTTGGAATAAATTGGCGGGTCTGATGACAAAAAAAATGGGTCGTACTTACACTGTTGCAAATCTGAAGGGAAAATACAATAGGTTGAGGAAAAAATATTGGACTTTTAAAAAACTCCTGACCATTGTCACTGTTTAAGTTTTATTACTAGTACACCATCATTATGTAATATTAAAAAACTCTGAGGTGGCTCTGATCAAATTCAAACCCTTATAAGGTCCTTCTTCAACCTCCATCCAACAAACTAGAGAACGACACAGCCTCCCATCAAGTGTCTCATAGGGTGCTATCTGTATGTTTGACTAATAACTATGGTTGTAGGTGAACTCTACTAAGGGTAAGTACTAATCCTAACTACCCTTGAGTTCAAGGACGCATGTCCTCCAAAATCTGGATGATCTTCTCTGACTAATCATCCATCTGGAGATGAAAAGTTGTGCTCATCATCAATTGTGTCCCCATAGCCCACTGGAAGCTCTCCCAAAAGTGGGTCGTGAACCTGAGATCCCGATCGGATACAATAGACACATGTACTTTGTGTAACCGGACTATCTCCCGTATGTACAACCTATAGAATTCCTCTACTGAGAAGTTCATCCGTACAGCTAAAAAGTGTGCCAACTTCGTAAGCCGCTCCACTATCACCCATACCGCATCGTGCCCATATGAAGTCCGTGGTAAATGGGTCACAAAATCTACAGTGATGTGCTCCCACTTTCACTCAGCCACCTCTAAAGGCTGGAGCAAATCTGTTGATCTCTAGTGCTCCGCCTTGACCTTCTGACACGTGAGAAATCTATTAACGAAGTCTCCAACGCATTTTTTCATCCCGCTTCAGTAGTACTGGTGGCGAAGATCATGATATATCTTCGTGCCACTAGATGCACAACAAAATGTGAACAATGAAACTCCCTAAGGATCTTCTCTCTCTGATCTAGAGACAAGGGAACTACAACTCTTCCCCAAAATTGAAGATTGCCATCTGCATGAATAGCTCAGCCTTCATCACCCGTACCTGATAGTACCCAGTCCCTGATGGACAATACCTCTATGTCCTGTGCCTGGGACTCAATCACCCTGTTTTGTCAACCCGTTGATCACCCATTAACCTGCGGAATACCCATGCATATCATGTAACTCGATATCACGTTGTTATGTCCCATTTACCAGGATCCACAATTTAACAAAATTTAGGCAGAGTCTCCTTTGTACGGGGAGCTCTACCCAAAACACAACCTGTGCAATCATACAACATTGACCACAATGGGTCCATTCAATTGCTTAGTATCAGATTACTATAATTATCATCATTATGTACATTCATTCATAAAAGAACAAATGTCTTAAAAGAGTCCCATGTACATGCCTTTTAAATATAAACAAATTTTTGTTATAAAAATTATACAAAGCTAAAAGTAAATATAAACAAGGGACTACGACGTCAAAATAAGAGCCACAGTCCGGCTCTGTCATCAAAGCAGACCAGTAGGAGGGCCTTCGGTGAAAGCTTGTGGTATATCTGAAAATTGTTCCCATAAAAGGTGAGCTAACGCTCAGTAGGATAACTCCTATAGATAATACCTCTTAACTTAAATGCATATGAAATATCACATGTAACAATTATTTCATGCATTCATTCAAATATGTCTATTATGAATAAATGCCATAAATCATGTCATGCCAAGAGATGAGACTCACGCAAGCAATACCAACACTGAGCCCCATCCCGAGCTTACACAACACATACAATGTCTTGCATATATATTCGGGCATTCCAAGTCCCTGTCATTGGTGTTATGTGCACTCAATAACTAATTAATTCATTTTCTTGTGTCTTTGTGAGGAGATGATTTATGGTTTACACCAATGGGACACCACATCATCAACGAATTTTCAGGACATCTCAATCGTGGCTCCATTTTCACCATTACACTTTTCTAGAATTGCACCGCCAAAAAGTGTATAAACCAAGTAAGCGGGTCTTGAACCTAAGGGAGAATCTAGCCCTTCTTGTTATATTTTGACACGTGTATCCATTTAATTTTTCGTGTAACTCAGCCGGAACTTGATGCGACTTTTTCAAGCCTACAATCAACCACTTATGTGGTGATTTCTTTCATACCATGCACACACTCTCACCCATGTCAATGCCCATGAATGTAGTGCAACCCATGCATAATGCAATATAATGTGCAATTGCCTTTGGTACCCTTTATAATATCCATTACATAATGAATGCAATATAATGTGCAATTGCTTTTGGTACCATTTACAATGTCCATTACATAATGAATGCAATATAATTACATTTTCAACATAATCCCAAACATGTTATGCAAGATAATCAACTCAACTAATATATTTATATTCACCTAGGCATTTAAACAAACACCTACAAGGCACGTCAATTTACACAACTAGCATGTTTATTACTTCCAACATGGCAACATGTTTATTAATTCTATAAACATAAGCACAAGTCTACCACACTAATCATATGTTAAATAATTATTTAATATACATATTACTTCATAATCACATAACAAGCTAATAATTTTATTAAACTTGATATGCCATTAAAACATCAAGTCATTCTAATGTGCAATTAACATACTTTAAACCACTAACATTAACTAACACCAAGTTAATTATAATAGGATTTTACTAATTATGAAGTTAATTATAAATCCTATAATTGACCCACTAGTTACACTAGTCAAGACCTAATATTTGATATACACCCTTAGCAAACTCATTTCATATGTCATCATTTTAGGTTAAAATTACATTTAAATAGGGAAAACCCTACCTCTCATAGTGTGAGCCTACGTAGTAGAACTCCAAGGAAAGCCCGAATTTAGCTTCCTAAGCCTTAGCCTTAAATTCTCATCTTTGATATTTGTTTGGAGAAAAATACGATCTTTGGTATGGTTGCGTAGCTCTTGTTGAGTAGAGCAACTTTAATTCTTGGCCCGAAGCGATTAAATGATTCGATTTTTGTAGATCTGAGAAGGAAGGAAGGAGAAAAAATAAAAATAAAAACTCACTTTTCTCTCTCTCACTCTCTCGGCAGCACATTGGAGAAGACAAAATGAGTGGAAGACATTTTGTTTTCCACTTTATATATATTTTAAATGTGTGGCCCACATCGCACCACACATCTTTTTAACGGGTTCAATTTTATTCCGAGTCAATTAAATCTCGTCTCGTGTTAAGTTTAGTATATTTTTATTGAACTAAATTTAAATTATTTTTTTGGGTCCCCCAAATAAAATCTTATCACAATTATTTTAGTCGCGCGACACCCGATCACTTTGTAACACGTAAATTCAACTGTCTCAGAATTTTAAATTTACTGGATAGCTAGATTTTGCGAGATGAATCCAATGGTGATGTCCATTTCGTCATCTAAACTTTATAAATATTCACATTTTTGACTCGTGCTTTGACAATTAATTATTATTTTACCCCTTTAATTAGAATTTTAATATTTTTTTTGGGTTTTATATCATACACATGCTAAAAGTCATTCAATACTCTATGACTATAAGAGCTGTACCTCCATCCTCAAACAGAAATGGATAGGTAGCTCGGATAGTGTCCTCACGCTCCCATATCGCCTCTTCCACTCCACGGTGCTGCCAAATACCTTTACCAGCCTCACAGTCTTGTCATGCAAAACTTGCTCTTGGTTGTCCATGAAACGCACCAGTCTCTCCTCGAAGGTCCCATCCGTATCAGCCACCACCTCACCCCAATTCACCATGTGTGTAGGATCTGGAGTGTACTTATAGAGCATGGAGACATGGAACACCGTGTGAACACCAAATAAATTTGGCAGTAATTTCAACCGGTAAACGACTGTACCAACCTTCTCGAGTACATCAAAGGGCCTGATATACCTCGACGACAGCTTTCCCCGCTCTCGAACCTAACCACTCCCCTCTTAGGTACTACCTTCAAGAAGACATGATCTCCGACTTCAAACTCCAGAGGTCGCCACTGTGAGAAGATGCTTCTATATCAAGTTCACCTTCTCCAAAGTGTCTCTAATCAAATCCAAACCGTGGAGGGTCTCTTTCCAACCTCTGTCCAACAAATCAGAGAATGACACGGTCTCCCATAAAGTTCCTCGTAGGGTACCATTTGTATATTCGTCTGATAACTATTGTTGCAGGCGAATTCCACTAATGGTCAATGCTCTTCCCATCCACCCTTGAGATCAAGGACGCATGCCCGTAGCATGTCCTCTAAAATCTGGATGGTACTCTCTGACTGACTGTCCATTTGGTGATGAAAAGCGGTGCTCATCATCAACTACATCTCCATGGCCCGCTGAAAACTCTCCTAAAAATGGGCCGTGAACCTAGGGTCGCTATCCGATACTATAGATACAGATACCCCATGTAATCAGACTATCTCTCGTATGTACAACCTATAGAATTCTTCCAGTATGAAGGTCATTCGCATTGTCAAAAAGTGTGTCGACTTTGTAAGTCGATCCACTATCACCCATACCAGGTCATGTCCCCGCGATGTCTGTGGCAAGTGGGTCACAAAATCTATCATGACGTGCTCCCACTTCCACTCAGCCACCTCCAAAGGTTAGAGCAATCCTGCTGGTCTTTGGTATTCAGCCTTGACCTACTGGCATGTGAGACATCGACTAACAAAATCTCCAACGTGTCTCTTTATCTCACTTTAATAGTACTGACGACGAAGATCATGGTACAACTTTGTGCCACCTAGATGCATAGCAAAACGAGAATAATGAAACTCCCTAAGGATCTCCTCTCTTAGATCCACAGATTAGGGAACCATAACCCTTCTCTTGAACCAAAGACTACCATCCACATGAATGGCCCAACCCTTGTCACCTGTACCTAACTATACTTCATCTCTGATAGACAATATCTCAGTATCCTACCCCTGGGACTCAATCACCCAGCTCAGTAGAGAAGACGTAACCACTAGACTCCCCAAAGTACTGTGAGTTTGATCCCTATAGTATAGCTTAAACTATCTCATAGTCTCGAACATTAGCCACTCCTAGGAAGCTATATTGGCCAAGACTCCTTGTGACTTCTGACTCAGTGCATCAGCTTGCATTACTTACCTTACCAGGATAGTAATGCAAAGTGAAGTCATAATCCTCCAGGTACTCCATCCACCTACGCTACCTCATATTGAGGTCCTGCTACGTGAAGATGTACTTCAAAATTTTATGGTCCAAAAATACCTCAAGCTGCTCTCCATGCAAATAGTGGCCATATGACTTCAAGGCAAAGACAATAGCCGCCAACTCTATGTCTTGTGTGGGGTAGTTCTGCTCGTGGCTTGGCTTTTTAACTATTGAGAATCATAAGTTACCACCCTCCTAGATTGCATCAAAACACACTCAAGTCTGCCCTTGGAGGCATCACAATATACTGTATACCTCTGTCCACTCTCTAGAACTATCAAAATCAGAGCTAAAATAAGCCTCTTCTTCAACTCTTGGAATGCCCTGTCACATGAGTCATCCCACTGAAATTTAACCTCCTTCCTAGTCAATCTAGTCATAGGTGCAACTAGTCAGGAGAAAGTCCTCAATGAACCTCCCAACTCATGACTGCCTCAACTTTCTTGGAGTAGACTGACACACCTAAAGCCGACACTATGTGTCCTAGAAATTTCACCTTCGTCTGCCAAAATTTGTATTTGCTGAACTTGACGTACAATCGGTGGTTTCTCAAGGTCTGGAGAACAACCCTCAAGTGACGTTCATGCTCCTCCTCAGACTTGGAGTAGATCAGTATGTCAACAACAAAGATCACAATAAACTGATCTAGGTAGGACTGGAACACCCTATACATAAGATCCATGATTGATGCCGGGGCATTCGTCAATCTGAATGACATCACAATAAACTCGAATTGCCCATAACGCGTTCAAAATGTCATCTTCGAATGTCATCGTCCCTAATCCTCAACTGATGGTACCCCGTGTGCAGATCTATCTTGAAGTAGACTTGTGCCCCTTTCAACTAGTCAAAAAGATCATCGATCCTCGACAATGGGTACTTATTCATGATAGTGACCCTGTTCAACTGTCAGTAGTCAATGTAGAGCCTAATCGTCTTGTCCTTCTTCTTGGCAAATAGCACCGGAGCACCCCAAGGTGAGGTACTCGGCCTAATAAAGCCTCTATCTAATAGTTCTTGTAATTGGACTTTAAGCTCCTGCAACTCCACTGGTGTCATCCTATACCGTGTCATAGAAATAGAGGATGCATTGGGCTATAACTCTATGGTGAAGTCTACATCCCGATACGATGGTAACCTTGGTAACTCATCTGGGAAGACATTTGCATAGTCGCACACAACTCAAGGTAGACCCAACTCCTATCTCACCTCGTCCTCCAGTGTAAGGCTAACAAACCAACCTATCAACTGTCCGTGCCATCAAGAGTTATATACGGCATGGGGTAAAGCATTGTGCTTCTCCCTTTGAAACTTGAAACAAACCTTGTTTGAAGTGTAGACCGTAACCTTCTTGTGTTCATAATCAATGACGACCTTATGTGACGCCAACCAATCCATGCCGAGTATGACATCAAACTCTGTCATCTTGATGACCCTAAGGTCAACGATGAGCTGGGTCCCTTCGATCTCTAACTCACAACTCTGACATATTTTTTCAATACAACTCTATCTCCTAGGGGTGAACTCGCATACATAGGCTCCTTCAGAGTCTCGGCCTCTAAGCCCAAGTTTCGTAGGCATGATGTAGCAATAAAAGAATGTGATGCACTAGAATCAAATAATACTCTACTCTATAATCTAGAGAGAAGAAATATATCCTGAATTACTTATTAATCTGTCGTTAAAGTCTATGGTGTGATGGCGAAGATTCATCCCTGGGTCTCTAAAGTCTCCTCCTGAAAGCCCTGTCCCTGGCCTCAGCCTATACCTTGGCCCGATTGTAGAGTCTCCGCTCATGAAGTGATAAGGGTCTATGCCACACCCTAAAACTGGAACTAATTTTTCTGGCCTATGGTGGGGTAGAGATAAATGAAGTAGGTCTGTGGATGCCCCACTGATAACTGGGACTAAGATGTCCTGTAGCTCTATAATCCTTGCCTCTGAGGACACTCTCTCTTTAAGTGGCTTGGCTGGTGGCAATAGTAACATGTTAGTAGGCCTCCTTATTGTATGCCTCTAGAATTCCTCCTACCTTGGGAAGATTGACCATGGCCTTGGCCCTGATAGCCTCAGCCCTGTCCCTGATGTCCTTGTATAGTAGAAGTCATTTGTATCTTTCCCAAACTAGAAGTAGAGGATTGATCCTCCTTCTTCTTGTCCTCAGCACCCGTCTTTCGGATGCTTCTTGCTTCATCTACCTCTCTCTCAATGGCCATCGCTATCTTAACCATCAAGTCCCAATCTGATAGGCGGTGGTCCACAATCTTCTCCCGAAAGGACAACTTTAACCTATCCTCAAATATCCTCACTTTGGTCAAGTTTGTGGTCACATAGTCATTGAAGAAACGGGCTAACTTGATGAACTTAGTCACGTACTCCATCACTATCATATTCCCCTATTTTAAATCCAAGAACTCTCAGGCTTTCGCTTGACGAACAACCGATGGGAAGTACTTGCCCATAAAGAGCTCTCAAAACTCTCTGTATGTCATTGCCTCTAGGTCCCTCAAGGCCTTTGTCCAATCCCACCATAGATGGGCTTCTCTTTTTGTAACACTCCGCATTTTATTTTATATATATGCATATAGATATATATTAAATAATTTTTGTAAAAATGGGGATAGGTGTAGCGATGTGTGTTTGAATTTGGTAGATTGGAAATGGAAAAAGGGATGAAATAGTGAACTGTGCACTGGCTGCAACTTCAAGCCCAATTTAGACCTTGATGTATTCAATATCTCTTAAAACTCAAAACATGAAAGTTGTAGAGTTCTTTCTTAGCTTTCCATAGCATCTTGAATCATCTCAATCGGAGCTCGGATGAGAGAGTTATGCCATGGAAAAAGGGATGAAATAGTGAACAGTGCACGTGAACTGTGCACTAGCTGCAACTTCAAGCCCAATTTAGACCTTGATGTAGTCAATATCTCTTAAAACGCAAAACATGAAAATTGTAGAGTTCTTGCTTAGCTTTCCATAGCATCTTGAATCATCTCAATCGGAGCTCGTATGAGAGAGTTATGTCCCGATAACGAAATAATATCGAAGCAGCCCATGAACAGTAAAAGAAAAAAAAAATTCGGGATTTCTGTGTTTAAAAACACAGATTTCAGCCTTTACTCTCATTTCTCTCATTCCACTCTCAACCCACTTCTCTTAGGACTCTAGAGGAAGAGAGAAGGATAAAACACAAGATCAAGAGGAGATCTATACTTCAAAGAAGATCAAATCTTCATCTTCTTCACACTAAACCTAGGTTTTTAAGAACATTGAGGTAGGGTTTTCTTCCATCCTTGTCCATTGATGTTAGGGTTATTATACATGTAGAATTTGACTCTTAATAGTATGTATTTGTTATGGGTTTCTTGTTCCTTGGTATGTTTACAAACATTCCCATGATTTGAACAAAATGATGGTTGGAAATCCATCAAACTCTAGTTTTTGGGGGAAATATGAATTTTTCTCTATATCTTCACATCATCTTGATTTCGAAAATTCTAGAACTTTGTGTTGGGTAGTAAAATGATTGTATTGATGATCTCATGCTTATTTCCTTTAAACTTGTTTCTTGTTATATGATTTGCGAAATGGGTATATTTTCTTAAATTGTTCTATTATGTATCTTGCTTGTAAAAATTTGGGGAAACATCATGGAATTTGCTTGTATATGAGGTTGAGTATATTGTTGGTATGTCACTCTTGTGTATGGTGTTGTGAGGGACTTGGATTACATTCGAAAACTGTCGTAGAGCATTAGAGGTTAGTCTATCCCAATGGGGGGTGAGATGGTTGCCTAATGCTCGTAGTGGATCACTGTGGTGACAGTGACCACTATTGTTCACGGATACCGGGGAAAAGGGTTAGTATACTAGACACCTTGGAAGGATCTCGTCAAGGCCGTATGAGACGGTACATGCCCTTCCTAAATTGGTCTGTGATTGTTAGTGGAAATGGGTGAACGAGGTAGAATCGTCGGGTAGATTCATGAGAAGCGACAACCAACTTGAGTGGTACCAAATAGAAATTTTTGTTCATTGTACCAAATATTATTTGTTCAAGCGTTTCGGGTAGTATGGGATGCCGCGATACCTTGTGGAAATGGTGTATGGTGGAGTGGATTATGTTGGAAATTGTTTGTCAATTAAACGTGGTTTTATTCTCGTTCAAGTCCTTATTATTGTACAAACTTGGGATCTCCTTTAAAATGTCCTTACTTTACTTTAAAATTCATTTATATGTATGTGCGAAACGTGACCTACCTGTTTTACTTGATTTCAAAACCTTGAATGGGTTTGGAAGGATCCTCCTACAGAGCCTTGTGCTCACCCCCCTACTTCCCCACCTTTCAGATTTTGCCTTTGACGAGGAGCTGGGAGTCGAGGGGCCGACATATTTGGAGACTCCGATAGAAGGGAGCGTGGATCCCGAGGTGGATGCTTAGAGCGACCCCCCTTTCTTTTGTTATAGACTTGGATAATCTTTTGGGAGAATTGTATAGCCTAATTTTTATTTTATAAATTCCGCTGTGTATTATAGTACTTTGTGGGAATGTAAAGGCCATAACTTGGCCTATTCTTTTGGGATAACATGTAAATTGGATGGATTAATTTTATGGTAGTTAAATGGACCCGGTGTGGTCATTACAGTAGAATTGCACAGGTTGTGTTTTGGGTAGAGCTCCCCGAACAGAGGAGACTCTGCTCAAATTTTCTTAAAATATGAATGGTGGATGAATGAAACTTTTGTCGTGATGGATTTACTTAATGCTCTCATGCGGTGAATGGGGATCGCCGGGGACCTTCGGGTTGGCTTGGCTACCTATTTGTTGGAAGGGGTGGCCGATTATTGGTGGGAGCCAGTGAAGAAAAGAGGGACACTAATACGCTCACTTGGGAGGAGTTTGGGCAAAGCTTCAACGACAAGTATTTTCCAGAGTCTGTCAGAGATAAGATGAGTACAGACTTTCTAGCCTTGCGGCAGGGCAGTATGACCGTGGCTGAGTATGAGAGGAGGTTCGATGAGCTATCCCGTTATGCTTCAGAGTTCATATCCACCGAGGATAGGAGGGCCAAGCGCTTCGAGCAGGGTTTGAGATCGACCATCAGAGAGAAGCTTGTGGCACTTAGAATCCGAGACTACAGAGATTTGGTTGATAGAGCGGCATTGGTGGAGAGAGACATTGATGACTCTCAGAGGAGACAGAGCTATGCTAGAGGAGGCCCGATCCGTACAGGTGCCAGTAGCAGTGGAGCACCGAGGGCGTTACCATATCGTCGCCCTGATCAAGCGGTGGGGCAGAGACCTCTTACAGTCCGAGGAGAGGGGCATGCCCCGACTAGACCAAGCACTGACCCTCGTCAATGTTTTACTTGTGGAGGTGTAGGGCACTTCCGAAACAACTGCCCGTCACTTCCACCCAAGACCAATCAGTCAGCCGGGCCATCAAATGCAAATAGGCCCCCTCCACCACCGAGACCATTGAGAGCTCAAGCCCCCAGTGATGCCAATTCGGGGAGGGTATTTGCCTTAATCCAACCGGAGGAGGATGCCTCCAATGCCGTTGTGGAAGGTATCATTCTTCTCTATAATTCTTGGGCCAGAATCTTATTCGATCCTGGTGCTACTCATTCTTTTATACGTACTGCATATGCTATGAATTTGGGATTGGGTTTCGAGAAGTTAGAACATGCTTTGACTATTGACTTGCCTACGGGAGAACAGTTGGGTACTAGCCGAGTCTGCAAGGGTTGTGTGCTTCGTATTGGGGAGCACGAATTGATTGTGGATTTGATTGTTTTAGAGATGAAGGGATTGATTGTGGATTTAGAGATTGATTGTGGATTTGATTGCTTTTGTGGAATTGACGTGATTTTTGGGATGAACTTGTTATCCACTTTTCATGCGGTAATGGATTGTTTCCGCAAGCGGATTACATTTCAATTGCGGGAGGAGTAATTTTCAGTTTTGTGAATAACCGAGATTCTTTCCATCCATTTCCTACTACGGGAAGTACATTCTTAAAAGCTAAGGCAGGGAGCCACTTGAGTTTCTTGGCTAGCTTGATGGGAGATGATCGGGATAGATCCCACTCGGGTATGGTGTTGATTATATCGGATTTTTTGGATGTCTTCCCAGATGAATTACCCGGGTTACCGCCACAGAGAGAGATTGAGTTCGCAATCGATCTTTATCCGGGAACCGAACCTATTTGTATTGCTCCTTATCGGATGGCGCCTTTGGAGTTGAAGGAGCTAAGGAAGCAATTGGACCACTTGCTGGCAATTGGATTCATCCGTCTGAGCACTTCACCTTGGGGAGCCCCAGTCCTCTTTGTGAAGAAGACGGATGAAACACTTCGGTTATGCACAGATTACCGACGGTTGAATTGGGTGATGGTGAAGAACAAGTATCCCTTGCCGCGCATTGATGATTTATTTGATCAATTGAGGGGTTCTAAGTTCTACTCCAAGATTGATCTCCGCACCGGGTACCATCAACTGCGTATCAAGGAGGAGGATATTCCTAAGACTGCTTTTCGTACTCGGTATGGTCACTTCGAGTATACGGTGATGCCGTTCGGATTGACTAATGCTCCAGCAGCCTTCATGGATTTGATGCACAGGGTATTCCGGCCATATCTAGATCAATTTGTCATTGTGTTTATTGATGACATATTGATTTATTCCCGGACACAAGAAGAACATGCACATCATCTCTCGGTTGTGCTACAAACATTGAGAGAACATAAGTTATATGCGAAGATGAGCAAGTGTGAGTTTTGGATAAAGGAAGTGAAGTTCCTTGGCCATGTTGTGTCCTAGCAAGGGGTAGCGGTTGATTCCTCGAAGATTGAGGCCGTGATGCAATGGGAACCACCAAAGAATGTGACAGAAATACGTAGTTTCTTGGGGTTAGCCGGTTACTATCGTAGGTTTGTGGAAGGTTTTTCCAAGCTTGCGATGCCGATGACTCGCCTTACCAAGAAGGGGGAGAAATTTGTGTTGACTCAAGCGTGTGAATTAGCTTTTCGCACCTTGAAGGAAAAGTTGACGACGGCACCGATCCTCATTATTCCGAACAGTGGGGAAGGTTATGATGTTTACACCGATGCTTCACTACGAGGCTTGGGATGTGTGTTGATGCAAGGAGGCAAGGTGGTTGCTTATGGCTCGAGGCAACTCAAGATTCATGAGCAGAACTATCCCACTCACGACTTGGAGCTAGCCGCTGTGGTTTTTGCTCTTAAGTTGTGGAGATGTTACTTGTATGGAGAGAAATTTCAAGTGTTCTCGGATCATAAAAGCCTCAAGTATGTGTTCACACAGAAAGAATTGAATCTCCGGCAGAGAAGGTGGATTGAGTACTTAGAAGATTACGACTTCACTCTCAACTATCATCCGGGGAAGGCTAATGTAGTAGCGGATGCATTGAGTAGGAAGTCTCAGGGTGAAATCAATGTCCTTGCGGCTAAACGGTGGAAAATGATTGATACGTTGGAGGAGTTTGATCTATGGGTTAATGGACCGGAGGATCGACCATGTTTGTTTAACCTAGTAGCTCAATCAATCCTCCGACAAAGGATTGTGGAGTTGCAACGGTTAGATCCCGAGTTGACAGAAATTCGGGATAAATTGGAGATGAATGAGATTGTTGAGGATTGGTCTATAAAGAATGAGGGGTTACAGTTTCGGGGAAGATTATGCGTGCCAAACGACGACCAAGTGGGGGAAGAAGTGTTGGGAGAGTGTCACCGATCGAAGTTCTCTATACATCCGGGGAGTACAAAAATGTATAGAGATATGAAACGACAATATTGGTGGAGTGGAATGAAGAAGGATGTAACAAAGTTCATTTCAAGGTGTGCCGTATGTCAGCAAGTGAAGATTGAGCACCAACGACCTGGAGGATTATTACAGTCTCTGCCTATCCCGGAGTGGAAGTGGGATAATATCACCATGGACTTCGTGTCGGGTTTTCCACGGACTTCAAGAGGGCATAACGCCGTATGGGTTATCGTAGATCGACTCACCAAGTCAGCTCACTTTTTGGGGATGAAGACCACAGACTCATTAGAGATCTTGAGCCGACTGTACATTCGAGAGATTGTTCGATTGCATGGAGTTCCACTTTCTATCGTGTCGGATCGCGATTCTCGTTTTGTGGCTCGTTTTTGGGTAGAGCTCCCCGAACAGAGGAGACTCTGCTCAAATTTTCTTAAAATATGAATGGTGGATGAATGAAACTTTTGTCGTGATGAATTTACTTAATGCTCTCATGCGGTGAATTGTTTTTAGAATGTAATGTCATCCAAGGGGGTTTTTGGGGTGTTACACTTTTAAGCTGGAATGCAACTAGCCTGATCTTAGTGGCATCGACGGTTATCTCCATAGCCTGTAGAATCTTAACAGCTTGTTGGAACCAATGGTCAGCCACCATCGGATCCATTCCTCCCATAAAAGTCAAAGGCTTGTGTGCCTTAAACTTTTGGAGGTTACTTGAGCCTCCTTGACCCACATTGGTGCTAGCTTGTGCAAAAGTAGCTACAATTGTTCCTATAGCCTCCATAAATGTTTGTTTGTCAAAGGCTGGTGACGGTTAATTGTTGTTTTGTCGGCCTCCTCGACTGTTTTGATTTCTTCTCCCTCTATTTTCCATCTACACACAAGTCTAATAGCAATAGAGCAACAATTTAGTATCTCAAAGTTAGGGATCAAAAGTTAAAATCTTATGAAGTACGCCACCTATCGGTAGATACCCAAACAATAGGCTTTCTCATCCTTTCCCTTCCTGAATCTCAGGTTATGTTTTCTAACCATAGTATCTCATTCCTTTATACACTTAATCATGCATATAATCTTATAACACATAGCACATAACATTTAATACATTTAACATGCAATGCACAATGGATGCGATGGCCTATACCCATGCCTGCAAGCCTTAGGTAAATCAAAATCTTAGGCTTTGATACCAAGGTGTGACGCCTCAAAAATTGGAGGTCCTTTCTCAACCCGTTAATCACCCATCAACTCGTAGCATACTCATGAATATAGTGTAACTCGATATCACGCCGTTATACCCCATTTATCGGGATCCATAATTTAACAAAATTTGGATAGAGTCTCCTTTGTATGGGGAGCTCTACCTAAAATACAACCTGTGCAATCATACAACATTGACAATATGCTTGACAAAATTCCTTGTTTTTTTCTAACCTCTAAATATCATCTTTTAACATGTATAGTATATGGATGGAGGGGAGTGTCACTCTCCTTGGGATGATGTCAAAAGAAAGGGCAACAAAATGGGGGATGAATGAAATGACAAATGTGTGTGTGTGTGAACAAAAATGCTCTCCAAGTGCAAGGAGACTTTCATAGATCGTGTTTTACTTGGTGGTATTCGAAGATCATTTTCACGGGGAAGGAAGTAAACCGAGGGGAAGGTGATTTTGGAAGAAAGAAAGTGTAAAAATTTTGATTGTTGAAATTTTTTTTGATGCTATTAAAATGAGAAACAAATGTTGGTAAATCCAAGAGGTCACTCCAATTGGAATACCGTCTCAACTCGAAACCCTCCTCCAATAGAGCATGAATGAACGATTGATTCGTGGGAAGCTAGGGATAAGATTGGTGAGTATCTAAGCATAAATCGTGACTAGGCCCATGGAATATCAAAGACTCACCAAGTTATCTACCCTCAACTCAGTCAAATCGAGTCATTGAACTCTGAAAGAAGGGAGGAGAATGAGTTGAAAATGGTATACCCAAGTGGAGGTTCCCCTTGGTTTTGCCAACTAAGAGATTTAGTTATTCATGCTTAAAATAACAACAACAATATGATGATAAGACATTATAAAGAAATAAAGACTAGTGCTAAGCACAAACGAAATGCATAAATATAACTTTCGGATAATCACCTCTTACTAAAGATTGGATGAGAAACTACTCACTCTTTATGACTTTGTTAAATCTAGAAAAGTGAGTGATGCTCATCCCTCCAAGTAGAGGAGTTACAAGGTAAAACACTTTATACAAGGAGTCGATCTTCGACAAAGAATGAGTGAATCACGTTCCACCCTTCACAGCTTGGGTAAAGCTCTAGAAAAGTGGAAGAGATTCACTCCTCTAAGAGAAGAAGGAAACTCAAGCAATGGAAGTAAAAGAAAACAATAACACAATAAAAGAAAGCAATACTTAAAGTAAAAGAAAGCAATAAATTAAAAAATAATAATAATACAATAAAAGAAAGCAATACTTAAAAAAAGCAATAAGCAATAAGAAAAGCAATAATACTTTTGGAGGGTTTTCCACTACCAAAAGATGAATGCTTTACAAGTCCTAAGGGGTGGTATTTATAGGCAACAAGGGAGGGTGAAAGTCTTCTTTGGTGGCTTTGAATTACATGAAAGTCTTGTTTGGTGGCCTTGAATTATATGAAAGTCTTGTTCGGTGACCTTGAATAACATGAAAGTCTTGTTTGGTGGCCTTGAATTCTTTGATCCCCCTTTGTTTTGAGCTTTGATAATTGACACCCTAGTAGTTTGTAGCTTTAATGCAATTGACTCTCCAGTAGTTTGTAGCTTTGATGGACAAACCCTAAAAAGAACAACAATTAATGCATTATCCTTTATTCACACACTAACCCTAATTTGACTAGTTTAACTTTGTTTAACTAATACAATTGACCTATTTTCTTAATTAAATTATGCATTAATTAGGGTTAATCACAGCACCAGGTTCATTCATCCATACTCAATTGTATAGTATTGAATACTACTATAATCATCATCACTACTGATGAACCTTAATTAGTATATAAATCAGAATAGTTAAATAAATCAAATTATTAAAATAAAATAACTAAAAAACTATTAATTAGAGTCAATTAGGGTTTGTGCGATAATTAGGGTTTTATGTGTGGTATGTTTTAAATTTTCAGGGTTTGATGCTGAATTACCAGAGAATGCAAGGGGCAATGTATAAAAACTTGAAACAACAATGCCTAAAGTGTAATTTCAACAAGTAATGAGTCAACATGCATGCAATTGAAAATTCTAGTAAGATCCCACCGTCTGGACGGTCCCCATTAACGGCTGAAGTTGATCTTGAATCCTCCTGCTTCTTCCTCCTCTATATAAAGCATGCAAGCCTCCATTTCAAAGGAGGCCGGATCCAAGGGGAGTCCAGAGAAGTTCAAGAGAGAAAAAGAAAAAAAAGAAAGAAGAAAATAAAAAGAGAAAGAAAAAATTACAACTTAATTTGGTCCGTCATACACTTCAGTCCAAACTCTGTACTTCTACATTTCTATTGTATCTTTCTGTTCGGATAGTTGAATTGTCATCACCTTTTTGTCTTAATAGATAATAAGGTGGTTGTGTTTCAGTTGTTCCTTGTGAAAAAAGTTTTAGAATTTATATTTTAATTTCAGTTGTAATGAAAACTAGGCATGCTCCTTGCTTGTCTGTAGCAATGGGACGTGAGTAGTTAGTTATATCCTCCAGTGAGAGGTAAACATATGTATAATACTGGTTAAATTCTGAAAATATTGATGTTTTATATATTTATATATCTATGTATTATATGCTTCATGCATGACACAATGATGTACATAATTTCGGTGATGTGCCTGGAATTATGTCATCAGTGCATCATCAACCTGCGAGTAAAACAACCACGGCATTCCTACCAATATTTTTTATCCTCCATGGGAACGCTGAGGATGTTAACTAATGCATGGTACAAAACCTATATGATCCTCATGAATGGTTTGTCTTTCTGGGTTATTAGGGTTGTTTAACTACTATATATAACTATCAAATTAATGACCTAAGTGATCCTTATGAGTGACTTGTCCTTCTGGATTACTAAGATCGATTAATTGGTATAAATGGTAATATTCCTAGTTGAATATCCACGACATTCCTATCGGTATAGTTTATCCTCCATTGGAACGCTGAGGATGTTTAACTGGTATATGTATCACAAATAGAGCTAAGTGAATAATTCAAGTATTCCTCATGAATGGCCTGTCCTTCCGGTTTGCTTGGATTAGTCAGTTGGCACATCTATAACTAGCTAACCTAAGAAGTTGTTGTGTTATGACTTAATACCACCAGTTAACCTAAGAAGTGGTTGTGTTGTGGTTTACTATGTACGCACATACTATTATGAAGTCTATTGAATAATATAAGTATTCCTCATGAATGGCTTGTCCTTCTGGTTCGCTTGGATTAATCAATTATCATGGATACCACCAGCTAACCTAAGAAGTTGCTGTGTGATGGTTAATATACATCAGACCTACCAGCTGACTTGCCAGTAACATGAAATTTAATTGAGGTAAGGTAGCATTTCCAGTACTAGACCAGTATAAAGCATATGGGGTCCTTAAACTGAAGGATACTTTTTATTATTGTCTTAATCTATCTGCACATAAACGTTTACTTAGACTAGTTATCAATCTAAGCTCACATCACAAGCTATCACATGCTGTCCTATTCAAATTAACAACTTAACTATTTTTATTTCGTTTCCAAATTATTAAAACTCTTCGTGGGATCTATACTTGGACTTAAAATAGAGAAAACATACTTTCCACCACTTATACTTGGGTGTATAATATTAATCTGATCACGAAAAAGTGCGAATCAAATTTTTGGCGCCGTTGCTGGGGAGTTACGATAATTTGAAATTAAATAAAATAGAAAAGTTGTTTATCCGTATTATATGTATAAAAAGTGTGTTTTCTTTTTAAATAGTGTATGTCTGTTCATTCATCAGTAGGACTTGTAAATCAGTCATCTCCTTAGTCTTCATCATCTTCATCTACACAAGAATCATTTAAATTAAGTATGACTAGAAATGTACCTAGAGAAGAACAACCTAGAAAATAAGAAGTAGTTCAAAATATTCAACCATTAAGAGAATATTTACATCCAACCTGAACTAATGTTCCATCATGTTTTGCTTTTCCAATTGGATGCTCTAAATCTTAATATTAAGCCAAGAACAATCTAATTATTACCACAGTTCCATGGTCTAGAAACTGAAAACCCTTATGTTCATATGAAGAATTTGAAGAAGTCTGTGGAACATTGCAAGATAATTTTGAAATGGTTAGACTAAAACTATTTTCTTTTTCTTTAAAAGATAAAGGAAAACAATGACTTAGCTCTTTAAGAGCTAATTCAATCACAAACTGGTAAGCTTTACAAGCTGAGTTCTTTAAAAAGTTTTTTTCTAGTACATCGTACAAATATATTAAGATGCCAAATAATAAATTTTTCTATAAAAGAAGGTGAAACTTTTTATCAATGTTGAAAAAGATTTAAAGATCTTTTTCAAGCTTGTCCACATCATGTATTTGAAAACTGGACCTTAGTTGATTTTTTCTATGATGCTCTTCCACCTACAATGCGATAATTTGTTGAAATGATGGCGCAAGGGAAATTCATGAGTAAAAATCCTGGAGAAGCATTTCAATTTTTTGATACTATTTTTGAAAGTTCCCAAATGTGGGACTCAAATTCTTCAAATATAGTGGAAACAAAGTCATCTACATCCGAAAGAGGAAAATATGTGTTAAAAGAAGATGATGATTTAAGAGCTAAAATGACAAGTTTATCTCGAAAATTGAAAGCCTTAGAGTTGAAAAAATTAAAACAAGTATCTGTTGTTTCAACTATTAATCAAATCTTTGAAATTTGTCTGTTGTCAAGACATCTTGCAGCAGAGTGTCCAATTATACCTGCATTGTAAGAAGTGTTAATTGAACAATCTAATGCTGTTCCAACTTATAATAATATGCCTTATCTGAATCCATAATCTGAAACTTATAACCTAGGATGGAGAAATCATCCAAATTTTAGTTGGAGAAATACACAACCTATAAATCAAACACAAGGTCCATCATAACCACAAAACTATCCACCATATCAATCCGCACAAAGAAGAACTCCGGAAGATATTATGAATCAATTTATTCAAAGTGAAATGAATTTTAACACTCAAACAACTTAAGCTTTGAATGATTTTAAAGCTCAAACTTCTCAGATTATGGAAGATATCAAGAGTCATCTAGCTAAGTTGACTCAGTCTCTTAGTATGCCAGAAAAAGGAAAAATTTTCGTCTCAGCCAAAACCGCCACAAAGTCCAGCGAATTCTGTGTCATCTAAACCTTCCCCGAGTCAAGTACAAGCTATCACAATGTTAAGAAGTGGCAAGGTAATTGATAAAACTATTAAACCTAAAATCTCAAAGAAAATACATAAATTAATTCCTGTTAATGAACCACTTGAGCTTGAACCTTCAATTAAAAAACAGCCTGATGTACAAAATGAAAAAGATCAATCATGTCCTATTCCGTTACCTTTTCCTCAAAGAGTTAGGAAACCTACATCTGAAAAAGATCAATCTGAAATTTTTGAGCTGTTCAAACAAGTCAAAATTAACATTCCTTTGTTAGATGCTATTAACGAATTCCAGCTTATGCTAAGTTTTTAAAAGGTCTTTGCACAATAAAAAGAAGAACAAATTTACCAAAGAAAACATTCCTAACTGAACAAGTCAGTACTATAATACAACATAATACTCTTCTTAAGTACAAAGATCTAGGAAGTCCAATAGTCCCATGCATCATTGAAAATTTTTGAATTGAAGAAACTCTACTAGAACTTGGAGCCAGCTATAATTTAATGCCATATTCAATCTATACACAATTAGGATTAAGTGAGCTAAAACCTACCAATGTCACACTTCAATTAGCAGACTGATCAATAAAAACTCCACGAGGAATTGTGGAAGATGTTATCATACAAGTTGATCAATTCTACTTTCCAGCAGATTTTATCGTTACAGATACCCAACCAATTTTTCATGCATCTGCATATATCCTAGTTATTTTAGGTCGACCGTTCCTAGCTACATCAAATGCGTTGATTAATTGTAAATATGAAATCATGAAATTTTCATTTGGAAATATGACCTTGGAATTAAATGTTTTCAATAGTGCTAAACAACCTAGAGAAGAAGATGGAGTGCATGAAATAAATTGTGTTGAGACATTAACCCAAAATTTTTTTGAAAAGGTTTTTCTGGAAAAAGATTTATACATAGTAAAATCTGTATATGAAAATGAATCAGAAAATATAGAAAATCCAAAATGTGAAAATTTGTTATCTAAACATGAAAACTCCAATGTTAAAATCTTTAAGGCAGATTTAAAACCACTTCCACCCAATCTGAAATATGTTTTTTTGTGGAAAAAAAAATGAAATTCGTCCTGTAATCATATCATCAAATTTATCTGAAAATCAAGAAAAGAGTTAACAAAAGTATTGAAAAATTATCAAAGTGTTCTTGGATGGACAATTACAGATATAAAAGGTATAAGCCCACTACTATGTATTTATTGTATATATTTAGAAGAAAATGCTAAACCATCTCATCAAATGCAAAGAAGATTAAATGCACACTTGAAAGAGGTAGTTCGCAATGAAGTAATTAAACTATTAGATGCAAATATTATCTATCCTATATCTAATAGTAAATGGGTTAGTCCTACACAAGTAGTTCCAAAAAAGTCTGGTGTTATTGTAATACAAAATAAAGAAAATGAATTAGTCCCAATGCTACAATCACAGGTTGGCGTGTATGTATTGACTATCGGAAGCCAAATTCACTCACCAAAAAAGATCATTTTCCATTGCCTTTTCTTGATCAAGTCTTAGAAAGAATAGCTGATCATGCATTTATTGTTTTCTTGATGGATATTCTGGGTATAATTAGATTAAAATTGCGATAGATGATTAAGAAAAAACTACATTTACAAGTTCTTTTGGTACTTTTGCATATAAAAGAATGTCTTTTGGATTATGTAACGCACCGGCTACCTTTCAACGTTGTTTGTTAAGTATATTCAGTGATATGGTATAATGATATCTAGAAGTCTTTATGGATGATTTTTCAGTATATGGGGATTCATTTCATATATGTTTAGAAAATCTGGAAAAAGTACTCATTTGATGTGAAGAAACAAACTTTGTTTTAAATTGGGAAAAATGTTATTTCATGGTTACACAAGGTATTGTTTTAGGTCATATAGTATCTGAAAAAGGAATCGAAGTTGATAAAGTAAAAATTGATCTGATAGCTAATCTGCCTTCACCAAAAAATAGTGAAAGATATTTGCTCATTTCTAGGTTATGCAAGATTTTACAGAAGATTTATAAAAAATTTTAGTTTAATAGCCAAGCCTATATATAATTTGTTATGTCAGGATATACTATTTGAATGAAATGAAGCATGCCAACTATCATTTGATAAATTAAAAAATATACTTATTTCTGCACCTATCATGTAACCTCTTGACTGGTCGTTACCTTTTGAAATAATGTGTGATGCAAATAATTATGCGGTAGGAGTTGTACAAGGGCAAAGAAAAGAGAAAAACATCTTATGTTATATACTATGCAAGTAAAACTCTAAATGATTCGCAAATGAACTATTCAACTACAGAAAAAGAACTACTTGCTCTCGTATTTGCATTAGATAAATTTCGTTCATATCTGGTTAGATCATCAATTGTTGTATTTATCGATCATGTAGCTTTAAAATACTTACTTACTAAGAAAGATGCTAAACCACGTCTACTACGTTGGATATTATTACTACAAAAATTTGATTTAATCATCAAAGATGTAACACCCCAAAACACACCCTGAACGACATTACATTCTAAAACCATTCATATCATGAGAGCACTAATATAACCCCTTAAGAAACAAGACTTCATTTGTCATCCATGAATATTTACAATATTATCTAAAAGAATAAGCCCAAGTCAGGACTATTACATTTCAAAAATTAATTAAAGCGCAGCGGAATAAACAAAAGAAGCTAGACTATACAATGCTCCAAAAGAATGTCCTAGTCTAGTATAAAAGGAAAAGAGGTCGCTCTATGCATCCTCCTCAGGATCCACACTCCCGTCCAGTGGAATCTCCCAAGTAGCAGGCTCCTCGACCCTTACGTCTTCCTCCTCAAGTGGATAATCTAAAAAATGTTAGCGATAGGGGGTGAGCACAAAGTTCTGTAGAAAAATTCTCCCAAACCCATACAAGGTTTAGAAAAATATTTAAAATGGTCAGTCTCAATTTTAACATAACATAGATACATAATTTGAAATAAAGCAGTGACATTGAAAAAGGATCTCAAGTTTATTTAAAAACATTACTTAAATGAATAAACAAGCACTATATACAAATAATAACAATTAATTGTCATAACCAATTTTCAACAATTCTTTCGGTAGGTGGCACACTTTGTGGTAACCTCCACCCCCTTTTAGGTCACCTTTGATTTTCAAGCATCCTTACTGAGAACCTCTTGAGAATGGATGAGCATCCTTACATGGAACTTCTCACCAATCACTACATTGTTTCCCAAGCATCTTTACCGGGAACCTCTTAGGAAGGGGTGAGCATCCTTAGAAGGAACTTCTCACTCATGTGCATCACAAACAACCCAACCAAGCATACAATTCTAACATTTATCTCAATTTACAAGCATCTATCCAAAATCCCCAAAATATATCATATAACAATTCCATAACCAACTAAGAAAATACATGAGATCACAATAACATCATTTTTCTACCCAACACAAAACACTAAGGTTTCGAAATTCATAATAAAGAAAACGTTTAGGAAGGAAATACATCACTCTCCAAAAATTAAGGTTTTAAAACTAGAAAGGAGATTTCATGGGTATTAAACCCTACTTTGTTTAAAACATGTAATCCTTGCAAAAGCCTAATAGAGGATGATTTCATATCATATATATATATCATTGATAGCCAAAACATACATATATAAATACCCTAACCTCAATGTAAGTAAATGAGAGAAAACCCCTACCTTAAATCCTTAGTTTGTAGGAAGAATTTGAGCTTTGATCTTGAATCTACCCTTAAATCTCTTGTTTTTTCCTTCCTTTCTTCCTCTCTAATGTTCTCTAGGGTTCCAAGAGGTGTGGGGGTGAGAGTGGAGTGAAAGAAATGAGGGAAAATGGGGTTTAAAACTCCTCAGTCCCGAAATTCACTGTTCACAGACTGCTTTGGTTTTCTCCAAAATTACGGTTTTGCCACTAAAAATCTCCAATTTGATCCATATGACTACTATAAGGTTTTTCGACGTTCCGGATTCATTTCTAATGTTATTTTAACCTAAAAAAATTTATTTTTATGATTTATCTCAAAATCAAAGTCAAAATACACCTGAAACAATCAAATTTTTATTTTACCCATCCGAACCGGCTATTAATAAAGTTTGCGTTGTTTGCAAATAAAAGGTGACAAAGGGTGATTTTTAAAGCCTTTTATACTTATTTGAAGCCTCAATGTACTCATTATTATTATATTTTGATTTAGGATGCAAATGGAGACGTTAAATGCAAAACAAAGTTAATTGGACTTTTTTGACGTCGCTTCGTTATCTGGGCATAACTCTCTCATCCGAGCTCCGATTGAGATGATTTAAGATGCTATGGAATGATAAGAATGAGCTCTAAAATTTAATGTTTTGATTTTTGAGAGATATTGACTGAATTAAGGTTTAAATCGGGCTTGAAGTTGCAGTCAGTGCACTGTTCAAGCTAATTGGGCTGTTTTGACATCACTTTGTTATCTGGGCATAACTCTCCCATCCGAGGTCCGATTGAGATGATTCAAGATGATATAGAATTATAAGAAAGAGCTCTACAACTTTCATGTTTTGAGTTTTGAGAGATAGAGACTGCATCAAGGTCAAAATCGCGCTTGAAGTTGCAGGCAGTGCACTGTTCACGTCCTGTTTCATCCCCTTTCCATTTCCAATCCATTCCTGAGCCAACCAAATCCATCCCAAACCTCTCCAAAACATATTTATTCACCAAACCTATTTAATACAAGTTCTAGGACCTAAAATTTCATATTTTCAGTTATTAAAATCAAATTTCAACTATTATTTCTACTAACATTTTAAATCTCTACTTTTCTAATCTACCAAATTCAAACACACATCACTACATATATCCATATTTTTACCAAAATTATTTACTATATATCTATATACATATATAAAAGAAAATACAGGGTGTTACAAAAGATAAGAATGGCGTAGAAAATGTGGTAACTAATCACTTGTCAAGATTAAACTATGAAATAAAGGAAGAACTAACTCCGATTAGAGAAATGTTTTCATACGAACAATTATTAGCAATCATAGAAATACCATGGTATGTAGGTATAGCTAATTATTTGGCTACTAGTACTATTCTCTCTAGTTATACCTAGTCCGATTGAAATAAATTCTAAGTGAGGTACATAACTTTTTTTGGGAAGATCTTTATTTATTTAAATACTATAAAGATCAAATAATAAGGCGTTATGTACCTAATCATAAAATAGGACATGTAATTTAGTTTTGTCACTTCGAAGCTTGTGGAGGTTATTTTGCTTCAAAGAAAACCGTTGCTAAAATTCTGCAGTGTGGATTTTAGTGGCCAACTTTTTCAAAGATGTTCATATCTTTTGTTTAAATTGTGATAGATGTCAAAGAATGAGAAATATTTCAAAAAGAAATATGATGCCTTTAAACCTTATTTTAATTATCAAAATTTTTGATTGTTGGGACATCAATTTTATGGTTCTGTTTCCCCTATTTTTTGGATATCTGTATATTTTAGTTGTAGTCGACTATGTCTCTAAATGGGTAGAGGCAATTTCATGTAAAAAGAATGATCACAAAACAGTGATCAAGTTTTTGAAAGAAAATATTTTGTCCAGATTTGAAATTCCTCAGACCATTATAAGTGAGTGTGGATTACATTTTTGTAATAAATTTTTTGAAAATCTTATGAAAAAATACTCAATTTCACATAAAATATCTACTCCATACCATCCACAGACAAGTGGACAAGTTGAATTAGCTAATAGGGAGATAAAATATATTTTAGAAAAAATAGCAAATCTATATCGTAAAGATTGGTCCTTAAGGTTGACTGATGCACTTTGGGCTTATCGTAATGCATATAAAACTATTTTAGGAATGTTTCCTTATGGATTAGTATATGGAAAACCATGTCACTTGCATGTAGAATTAGAACATTAAGCGTATTGGGCAATCAAAATAATGAATTTTGATATGAACAAAGCTGGAATAGCTTGCAAAGTTCAAATAAATGAATTAGAAGAATTAAGAAATGAAGCTTGTGAAAATGCAAAGATTGAAAAATCAAGAACAAAAATTTTTCATGATAAAAATATTTGGCGAAAATCTTTTGAACCATCTCAAAAAGTTCTATTATATAATGCAAAGTTTCGTTTATTTCCTGAAAAATTAAGATCAAGATGGACAGGTCCCTATATTGTCAGACAAATTTTTGACTATGGAGCAATTGAAATTTAAATTTCATTAACTGAAAATATCTTTAAAGTCAATGGTCAAAGGCTTAAAGCATATTATGATGGATTTACTCAAGATATAACTGCTATACAACTTTTTGATCTTGTTTATATGCTTTAATTCTTAATAAAATTACTAATGAATTGTAATTTATTTGATAGACTATCTTTTGAGTAACAACCAGATATCCTAAGTGGTGAAACAACAACAGATTGTCGGGTTTTACTATCAATGTTAACTATCACTATTTTTATATTTCAGATAATTTTTAAATTAAGTTGGGGAGGTATGGGTGTAATTTTTTTATTTAAATTTAAAGTATTTATTTTATTTTAAAAATTTGTTTGTCTTTGTGACTGGCAGATATTAAAGAAACAGATAGAGAGTCTGCTTAAAAAAAACAAATATAAATATATATATATATATATATATATATATATATATATACATATATATATATTTTATGTACAATGGACGAAAAACTATTTTGGTTAAGTTTAATTCTATAGTGTCATCTTCCAAAAAATATCCACGCATTGATCATGCAAAAAGCAAGAATAGTTAGAAGAGAAGAAGAGAAGAGAAAGAAGAAAAAACTCAAAATTTTTACCTTTCTTCTTTGATGTACGGAGTTCCGTCAGTCGGAATCACTTGGACCAAGAGTTAAAGTCAATCACCGTGACGAGGGCTACACAACCACCCCAAGAAAGAGGGGTTTCACCAAAGATCCAAGAAATATTTTTGGAGAAATTAAGGTTTGGGGGTTGTGTTGGTGTTCTTAAGGTTTCTACCTTTTCTATCACGTACCAAGAGGTAAGGTTCCCTCCTACCTTGGTTTATTTCTAGCCTATACTGTTCTTAGGAAAGGGTTGAATAAACCATGATTTGCCAATGGTTATGTTTAAGAGGAAATGGGTAGAATAAATTTTATTTTGAACTAGGTATGTAGAAATTACCTATGGTGATTATTGAGTTATGTGATGAAAAGTGGGCAAGTTATGCTTTTACTTAATTTATGCTTGGTAGTTATGGTAAATTGAAATCATATGCTTATGATGTGTTTTACAATTAGAAATGTAAATGTTGATAGGTGCTTATGGTGATTTATGGAGGCATGCTTAGAATGTATGTGACACCCCAAAATCCGGGGGTCCGTTGATTACCCATCAACCTGCGAAATACCCGTGGATACCGAGTAACTCGATATCGCGCCGTTAAATCCCATTTACTGGGGTCCATAATTTTAACGAAATTCGGGCTAAGTCTCCGTTGTATGGGGAGCTCTACCCAAAATCCAACCTGTGCAATATACATTTACATGACCCATCTGAGGCCTAATATAAAACAATGACCGAACTGGATCCATTTATGAGTAAACATTGACCACACCAGGTCCATTTATCCATACTCATATACATACATGCAAAGTTATATTAAAAATAGTCCATATAAGTTCAATTACAATTCTTTTACATAAATTACATACCCAAAAACAAACTTTGCAAAAGTTTTACAAAAAAAAGAATTAAAAGCTACAAGTCGGCCTTTCTTCTTCATTGGGGCCCTAGATGAGCACCGTCCAACGGCGTGTATCTCCCACATGAAATATTTTTCCGTATAGGGTGAGCTTCGCTCAATAAAGTATCTTCTACAAGGGTTACTCACTAATCTAAGTGCATATGAAATGTGCACATACAACAATCCACAACCAATATCTATTCCAACAAGAACATTTAGTTCAATGTGAAAATTCTACCATGTCATGTCATGATATGAGATGATACTCATTCATGCACTTTAACCTGAGTCCTCACCGACTCCCATAACACAATGCAATGCAAATGTGTAAAACATTTGTCATTGATGAAATACATCCAACGATTGTTTTTGAAATAAAAGTCATTGTGTTTATAAAACCAATTCATTGTTGGATGCTTCCCATCGAATGAATACTTTATAAAACAAGTACACCTTTATGGAATTTCACCTCAGGGGAGTGTACAAACCGTGTAAACAAAATCATATGTCTTTGTTGGGTAGCGGAGTTTTGGAATCGCATCGCAAGTTCCGCAAACCCATACACTTTTTTGAAATTTCACCTCAAGGGAGTGTATGAACCAAGTAGCCGGGTCTTGCACCCGAGGGAGAGTCTAGCCCTTCTTGTTATACCCGACAAAAGTTTTTCATGTATGCAACCGTGTGACTTAGTAGGATATTCAACCCCACTTTCCCGAGCCCACCCATCAAACACCAAGTATGGTCATTGATCCAACTATGCACTCACACACCCATACTCATGGCCATGGATGCATTTTTCCCGTGCAAACGCAATGTGATGCACCATTGCTCAATCAATGTCATGCTCAATGTAATGGATGCCAATGAACAAAATTTAAACCACACATCTTAACATGTGTCATAGCAATTTATATCACATGTATAAAATCACCAAAATTCATTATCATGTCAATACATCAACTACCATAAACCCAACACATATCTCAAGCATGGAATTACACAATCTCATGCCAATCACTCTCAATCACTAGGCATAATATATTAAACATATAGCATGCCCACAAAATCACTTTTCCATGGAATTACCAACCAAGCAATTTCCATATCTCAATTTCAATTTAGAAAATCTATTCTAACCCATTTCAATACCCCTTTTCACACCCATTCCATCTATTTCAAGTGCATAGGTGTGTGATATATATATTCCCTTTTAACCTATACATTGATCCAACCTTCCTGAGTCCACTTATCAACCTACCAAGAATGGTGTTTGATCAATCATGTACACACACTCACACCCATGCCTCATGCCCATGAATGTGATGCCAATTTCATGCCCAAAATGCAATGAATGCCAAAATGAGTAATTAAACCACATACTTCAACATATGTCATGGTAATTTATATCTATTGCATATACTTACCACAATTTATGATGATGCTAATTTATTAACAACTTATATCAACTCATTCCTTCCATCACCATTTTCTCAAGCTTGTCATACATAAATTTTGCCACAACAAACTTAATTCTCACATAGGCACTTAGCAAAACACCTTCAAGGCACCAATCATGTTATCACATCATTCACTCATATTCATCATATAGCTCAAGAAATCATATTTAGTGATTTCTACACAACCATTTCAAATGGAAATTATTCTACCCATTTCTTAATATCCACCTATCATTATCTTCCAAGAAATCGTAAAGTTGCAACTTCTAAATGCCAATTCAACCTAGACTTTACTTTACCCAATTTCCATATCCATTTTCTACACTCCAAGTACCTATAGTTTTTCATGAAATTTGCCAAACAAGTAAATTCTACAACCCATTTCTTACAAGGTTTGTTTAGCACATTTAGGTACTCATTTCCCACACTTAATATGCACAAGTGGTACATTAAACAAGAGAATCTATCTCAAGTCATGCTACCCATTCTCAATACCCATTTCGCTAAACCATCAATTTCAAACTAGAATTATATTAAATCATTTCTACACCTACTGCATAACCATAGGCAAGTGAATTACATAATTCCATGTACCTACCATTATTCCATTAAACTAACTATAATAGAAAAGCTTTGAAATACACAAAACAGCCCACATAAATCCAATTTCCAAGAGTTTACACCAATAGCTTCCACATATCAAATTTAAGATAGTAGTTGGTTTTTCTCCCTTCTCTTTTCTTCTCCCTCACTTTCGGTTTCCAACAAGAAAGAACACACACACTAATTTATGAATTAAACACACTCACTTTACTACATATTAAAGCACACATAATTTCCATCACCAAGAAATTACACAAGTACTTCCACATATCAAATTTAATCTAGAAGTTGATCACACACACACACATATACTGATTTATGAGTTAAATACACTCACTTTATGAGTTAAACACACTCACTTTATTAAATGCCAATTCAACCTAGACTTTACTTTACCAAATTTCCATATCCATTTTCTACACTCCAAGTACGTATAGTTTTTCATGAAATTTGTCAAACAAGTAAATTCTACAACCCATTTCTTACAAGGTTTGTTTAGCACATTTAGGTACTCATTTTTCACACTTAATATGCACAAGTGGTACATTAAACAAGAGAATCTATCTCAAGTCATGCTATCCATTCTCAATACCCATTTCACTAAACCATCAATTTCAAACTAGAATTATATTAAATCATTTCTACACCTACTCCATAACTATAGGCAAGTGAATTACATAATTCCATGTACCTACCCTATTTCCATTAAACTAACTATAATAGAAAAGCTTTGAAATACACAAAACAGCCCACATAAGCCCAATTTCCTAGAGTTTACACCAATAGCTTCTGTATATCAAATTTAAATAATAGTTGGTTTTTCTTCCTTCTCTTTTCTTCTCCCTCACTTTCGGTTTCTAACAAGAAAGAACACACACACTGATTTATGAATTAAACACACTCACTTTACTACATATTAAAGCACACATAATTTTCATCACAAACAAAAATTACACAAGTACTTCCACATATCAAATTCAAACTAGAATTTGAACACACACACACTGATTTATGAGTTAAACACACTCACTGTACTGCATATTAAAGCACACATAATTTCCATCACCAAGAATGTATACAAGTACTTTCACATATCAAATTCAAACTAGAGGTTGAATCAAACCAATTCTACACCTATTTCTTCATTTCCTTAACCATAGACTCACTGCCATAACAAGAGGCAAGACATAGTAGTTCTATACCCCTAATCATCTCCTATGAACACCATAGGTTGGAAATAAACCCAAATAGGAAGAAACCCTACTTCTTGAAGCGTAAATAAAAGTGTAGAGCCTTCAAGAACACAATACCACCTCCAAATCTTGATTTTTCCAAAATTCTCTCCTTGGATCTTCTATAAAATCCCTCATTTTTGGTGTGATTGCGTAGTCCTTGTCGCATAGATGAAGTTTAATTCTTAGTCCGACGAATTCCGATCGACGGAACTCCGAAAATTGTAGGGAGAAAGCTAGGATTTCTCACTTTTCTCCTCTCTTCCTCTTACATGTTAAACACACTAGTTTCAGCAGAGTCTTCTGCTGGAAAATGGTAGGTTCTCAAAAAAAAAAATTTGAAAATTTAAGACTGCCTTGCCGTGATTTTGGACTATGGATTCTTTGGTTCCAAGGATATAAATGGACACCAAATGAGGATAAATAGTGGTTTATTGGATCTTGGTTGGTCAAATGGTATAATGTACATGGGTTACACATGTGGGTGACGATCCTGGCTAAGGAGATGCTATTGACGTGATGTTGGATTGTGCGACAATCATGGGTACTTCCGCTGGTTGACGGGTGGTCAATGGTTGAAAAAAGACCCCCGGTTTTAGGGGCATCATAACTTGGTATAGAGCTTAGGTATACAATTTATCGAGAGCTTGATCGGGCATGGGTCTAGACCATTGCATTCATTGTACATTTCATGCTATGTGCTTTAATATGATACATGTTATGTGTTATATGTTATGTGAATGATGTATATAGTACAATGATATACATAGTACAATGATGTACATAACCTTAGGGGTCAAAAAATAAAGGAACGGGATAGTTCAAGGTGTAAATGTTTACTAGTAGGGGGCATAAGCTTTACTAGGGAAATAAGCTGATAAATCTCAAGGTTTCAAAGTTGGTCCCTACTTTGGGATACTAAATTGGTGCTTTATTGTTGTCCTACATGTGTGTAGATAGCAAGTAGAAGAAGAGGACGCCGAGGCAGTGGGCGGAACAATAATCAACTACCACCAACCTTCGACCAACAAGCCTTCATGGAGGCTATTAGTACTACGGTTACTACTATTGCATAGGCTAGTGCAAGTGTGGGACAAGGAGACTCAAGTAACCTCCAGAAGTTCAAGGCACACAAGCCTCCAATTTTGAAGGGAGAGACAGATCCGATGGTAGCCGACCATTGGTTCCGACAAGTTGATAAAATTTTAGAGGCAATGGAGATCACCTCCGATGACACAAAGATAAGGCTAGCTGCGTTCTAGCTAGAGGGAAAACCCTAATTATGGTGGGATTTGGCAAAGGACTACAAGAACTTAGAGGAAATGACATGGGGAGAGTTCCTGGAGCTCTTCATGGGCAAGTTTTTTCCCGCGGCTATTCGACATGCTAAAGCTTGAGAATTCTTGGATTTGGAATAAGGAACCACGATGGAGATGGAATATATGACTAAGTTAATAGAGTTAGCCCGTTTTGTCGATGACTACGTGGCCACGGATATGGCCAAAGTGAGGAAGTTTGAGGATGGGCTGAAATTATCTATCTGGGGGAAACTTGTGGGTCTCCGCCTACAAGACTTGAACTTGATGGTCGAGATAGCTATGGCCATTGAGAGAGAGGTTGACGATGAAAGGAGTATTCAAGAGTCGGCTGCTAAGGACAAGAAGAAGGAGGGTTAATCCTCTTCTTCTAGCTCGAGAAAGAGGCAAAGGACTTTCACTCCTCAGGGACAACAAGGTCAGGGTCACAGCTATCAAAGTCAAGGCCAAGGTCAATCCTCCCAAGGTGGGAGAAATCAGAGGCCTTCCTACCAGGCAGGCCAAAGTACTTGCTATCATTGCAACCAACTAGGGCATATGAAGTGGGATTGTCCTCAAAGGTAGGGATCCCAAAGTTATAGGGTGTCTCAGTCCCAATCATCAGTGGGGCAACCATAGACATACTTTGTTCCTCCTTACCGCACTATGGGCTAGGGAAGCCAGTATTAGTTCTAGTGTGCTACTCAGGCCCCTACCACTTCATGAGCAAGAACTCTGCAATCAGGCCAGATGGGCCAGAGCATGGGTCGAAGCCGCGAACAGGGCATGCAGACAAAGACTTCAGGGACCCAGGGGCGTGTCTACGCCATCACACCTCAGAATGAACCAATAAATCAGTCAGTCATCCAGGGTACATTTCTACTCTCTTGCTTATGGGCTAGGGTGTTATTTGACTCTGGTGTATAGCGTTCATTCATATCTGCATCATGTCTGAGAGATTTGGGCTTAGAGGTTGATACCCTAGAAGAGCCATTGTATGTGAATTCACCCCTAAGAGCTAGAGTGTGTGTTGATCAGATACGTTAGAGTTGTGAGTTAGAGATCTTAGGGATTCTACTCACCATAGACTTTAGGGTCACACACATGTCAGAGTTTGATGTCATCCTTGGGATGAATTGGTTGGCGGCACATTGCATTGTCATCGATTGTGATTGAAAAAGGGTAACCGCTTATACATCGGACGATGTTTGTTTCAAGTTTCAAGGGAAAAGCACAATGCCTTATCCCCAGGCCGTGTATGACTCTAGATGGCATAAGTAGTTGATGGGTTGGCTTGTGAGCTTTTGGAGGATGAGGTGAGATAGAAGTTGGGTCTACCTCGAGTTGTCTGTGAGTATGAGGACATTTTTTTGAATAAACGAACCGGGATTACCTCCACATAGGGATGTAGACTTTAGCATTAAGTTGCATCTGGGTACATCACATATTTCGATGACTCCATATAGAATGGCATCGACAGAGTTGCAAGAATTAAAGGTCCAATTGCAAGAATTATTAGACAATGGCTTTATTAAACCGAGCACTTCACTTTGGGGCGCTCTGGTGTTATTTGCCAAGAAGAAAGACAAGATCCTTCGATTATGAATAGATTATCGGCAGTTGAACTGGGTCACTATCAAGAATAGGTACCCTTTGCCAAGGATTGATGATCTATTTGATCAACTGAGGGGAATGCAGGTCTACTCCAAGATAGATCTTCGCACTAGCTACCATCAGTTGAGGATTAGGGAGACAGATATCACTAAGACGGCGTTCAGAATGCGGTACGGGCATTTCGAGTTCACCGTGATGCCATTTGCATTGACGAATGCCCCGGCGGCATTCATGGATCTCATGCATAGGGTGTTCCAACCCTATTTAGATCAGTTCGTCGTGGTGTTTGTTGATGACATCCTGATCTACTCCAAGTTTAAGGAGGAGCATGAGGGTTACTGGAGGGTTGTTCTCCAGACCTTGAGGGACGATCAGTTGTATGTCAAGTTTAGCAAGTGTGAATTTTGGCTTACGAAAATAAAGTTTTTGGGACACGTGGTATCGACTTCAGGTGTATCCGTGAACCTGAAGAAGGTTGAGGCGATTCTGAATTAGGAGAGATTGAAGTCAGTCTTTGAAATACATAGTTTCTTGGGATTGATAGGATTCTACTAGAGATTCATTGAAGATTTCTTCTGGCTAGCTGCACCTATGATGAGATTGACCCAGAAGAGGGTCAAGTTTGAGTGGAATGAATTATGCGAGAAGGCATTCCAGGAGTTAAAAAGGAGGCTTACTTCAGCTCCTATTTTGATAGTCCCAGAGAAGGGATAGATGTACACGGTGTACTATGATGCCTCTAGAGACGGACTTGGATGTGTTTTGATACAGTTTGAGAGGGTGGTGGTTTATAGTTCTCGCCAACTAAAGAACCACAAGCAGAGTTATCCTACGCATGATATGGAGTTGGCGGCCATTATTTTTGCCTTGAAAGCTTGGCGCCACTATCTATATGGTGAGCAGTTCGAAGTGTTTTCGGACCACAAGAGATTGAAGTACATCTTTATACAGTGGGACCTCAACATGAGGCAACACAAATGGATGGAGTATATGGAGGACTATGACTTTACTTTGCATTATCATTCCAGTAAGGCAAATGTGGTGGCGGATGCACTCAATCAGAAGTCACGGAGAATCTTGGCTAGTGTGGCTTCCTGAGAATGGTGGATGCTCGAGGCTCTGGGATAGTTGGGGTTACACTACGGGGATCAAGCCCAGGGTGTTTTAGGGAGCTTGGTGGCTACCCCTTCCCTACTAAGCAGAGTGATTGAGTCCTAGGGGCAAGACCCAGAGTTATCATCCATCAGGGACCGAGTGTAGGCAGGTACTGGTGACAAATGTTGGGCCATTCACTCAGATGGCAGTCTTCGGTGTAGGGGAAGGGTTGTGGTTCCCCAGTTAGCGGATCTTAGAGAGGAAATTCTTAGGGATTTCCATTGCTCTCAATTTGTTGTGCATCCAGGTGGCATGAAGATGTACCATGATCTTCGTCGCCAGTATTATTGGAGCGGAATGAAGAGACATGTTAGGGACTTTGTCACACGATGTCTCACGTGTCAACAAGTCAAGGCTGACCACTAGAGACTGGAAGGGTTGCTCCAGCCTTTGGAGGTAGTTGAATGAAAGTGGAAGCATGTCATAATGGACTTTGTGACTCACTTGCCACGACACATCGCAGGGACATGACGCGGTGTGGGTGATAATGGACCAGCTTACGAAGTCGGCATATTTTTTAGCGATACAGATGACCTTTAGATTGGAGGAGTTTTATAGATTGTATATACGGGAGATTGTCCGGTTGTATGGGGTACCTGTATCTATAGTATCAGATCAGAATCTTAGATTTACAACTCACTTTTCAAATAGTTTTAAGTGGGGGCATGGGGACACAATTGATGATAAGCATAGTTTTTCATCCCTAGACGAACGATCAGCTGGAGAGGACCATCCAGATATTAGAGGATATGCTACGGACATGCATCCTAAATCTCAAGGGTAGCTAGGAAGAGCCTTTATCCTTAGTGGAGTTCGACTACAACAACAGTTATCAGGCAAACATTCAGATGACACCCTTTGAGGCACTTATTGGAGGCCTTGTCGTTTTCTGGTGTGCTAGACAAAGATGGGAGAGAGACCCTCTATGGGTCTGGATTTGATCAAAAACATCTCAGAGAAGGTGAACTTGATACGAAAACGTCTTCTCACGGCTCAGAAATGATAGAAGAGCTACATTGATAAACAGCTGCAACCTCTAGAGTTTGAGGTGGGAGATCACATCTTCTTGAAGCTGATGCCTAAGAGGGGAGTAGTCAGATTTAGAAAACAGGAAAAGTTGTCGCCGAGATTTATCGGGCCCTTCGAAGTACTCGAGAGTGTGGATACAGTGGCTTACAGATTAGCGTTAGCGCCAAATTTATCAAGTGTTCATGCGGTGTTCCATGTCTCTATACTCCGGAAGTATACTCCAGATCCAACACATGTAGTGGATTGGGATGAGTTGATTATTTATGCGGATAGGACCTTTAAGGAGGGACTGGTGGGTATCATGGATAGCCGAGAGTAAATTTTGGGAGGCATAACTGTGAGGCTAATGAAGGTGCTGTGGTAGCACCGAGGGGTGGAGAAGGCGACGTGGGAACGTAAGGACACCATACGTACCAATTATTCGTTCCTGTTCGAGGATGGAGGTACATTTTTATAATTTTAAGTGAAATATTAATGTTGCATATGCATGTGGTTAAGTGTATATGTGTGTGTGAATTTCGAAGACGAAATTCTCTTAAGGGGGAAAAATGTAAAACCCGGGTAAATTTAAACTTTTCACAAAAGGGGCAAAAATGTATTTTGTTGCTATAGTACGGGTTAAAATATGAATTTTTCTTGAACTCGAATGACAAAACGGACCTCACCATTGGATTCGTCTTGCCAAATCTAGCCACCCTGTCAAATTTTATCGAATTCTGAAATAGTCAAATTTTTTGCGTTATACGAGGCGGTCGAATCTCGGGTGACCCAAAAACGAGATTTTTAATAAAATTTTGAAAGTTGGAAAATAATTTGAGTCAAGTTACAATAAAAATATTTTGAATTTAAACCAAGACAAAATTTAATCGTTTCGGGGCAAAAACGAACCCGGGAAAAGAGCGTCTTATGGCACGTTATGAGCAAAGTAAATAAAGTGTATAAATAGGGGGAAATTTGATTTCTCCCCCTATTCATCAGTCGTTCACCCTTTAGAGAGGAAGAGAGGGAAAAGAGAGGGTTTCTCCACTTCTCTCTATGATCTACGAGAATCGAGTGCTCGAATCCGCTCGGACCAAGAACAAAGATTGTTCTGCACGTCGAGAGCTACACGACCACACCAAAAACGATGGGTTTCACCAAAGACTCCAAGGACGGGATTTTGGAAAATCAAGAGTTTGGGCTTAGGTGACATTCTTGAAGCTTCCCAACGTCGTTTACGTTTCAAGAGGTAGAGTTCCTTCCTACTTTAGTTTATTTCTAACCTAGGGTGGTTATATGGAATAGGTAGGTTGATAAAGTTATTTATCACTTGCCTCTTGTTGTGAAATTGATGAAATAGGTATTGAAAATGGGAAAGAAAATGAGTATAGAAATGGTTTAAAATAAATTTCTAGCATGAAATTAATATGTGGGAAATACTTGTGTAATCCCATACATGAAATTTGATATTATGTGGTCATGCTATGTGTTTTATGCCTTGTGAATAAAGTGTGTTATGGGTATTTATTATGTAATAACATGCTTGGGATATATTATTGGGAATAAAATGTTGATGTATGGTTATTGACACATTGACATTGTGAAGAAAATGGTGATTACATGCATGAGATATGAATTTCCATGGAATAAGTAGAAATGTGATTAAACTTGCTCATGTGGTATTCATTATATATGGACATGACATTAATATAGCAATGGTTCATTACATTACATTTGCACTGAGGAACCGTATCCATGGACATGTGTGTGGGTGTGTGTGCATGGTTGATCTCAAAAAAGTTGGATCAAACATCCGACTGAGTCGCACGATTGTATGAAAAAAGAATTGGGTCAGGGTTAGTAGAAGGGCTAGACTATCCCTCGAGTGAAAGACCTGGTGATCAGATATGCACTACGTTGGTATAAGAGCCCATAAAGTGTGTCGGTGTACACAAAATCGTTGGTGAAAGTCCATAAATTCTGTGTTGGTTAGGTGCCGTTGGTGGAAGTCCATAAAAATCCACCCCAAGAAAGACCCAGAGATTTTTATTTAAAATAGTCATTGGGTGTGTAATGCCAATGATGGGGGGGCTTGGAAAGCCTGGTTTTATACTCATAGCTTTGCATGGGTGAAAGGAGCCAGGGAGGGCTCGGGAAGAGTTACATGAGTGAGTGTCATCTCATATCATGGCATGACGTACTAAATTTCATCATAGACTTGCTTGATCTTGATTGGAATAGTTGTAGCTTGTTAAATGTTGCATGAACATTTCATATGCAGTTAGGTTGGGGAGTAGCCTCTGTAGAAATACTCTACTAGGCGTAGCTCACCCTATATGGAAAAATATTTCAGGTGCGGGATACACGCAGGAGGAAGGCCCTCACATTAGACATCAAGGATGAAGAAAGCTGGAATGTGGCTTTATTTTGGATTTCTTATAAATGATTATCAAAACTTAGTTTTGACATGTAAATTAATGTAGTGGAATTGTGTACGGACCTTGTGTAATATGAAAATCTTCAATATACATGTGTTGGATGGAAATAATATGTTTTGAAATGAATTGGAAATAAAAAAACAGGTGAGACAAGCAAATCTAGACAAGACCTATAGGTAGATCGCTGTCTAGTGAGCAACATCTACCGGTAGGATCGCGTATAGGTAGAACTTTGTTTATCAGGCGAAACGTACCGGTAGGACTTTTCCAGTAGACAAAACCTACCGATAGGACCTACCGGTAGATTCTCAAAAAAAAATCTGAAAACTTAAGGCTGCCTTGCCAAGCTTTTGGACCATGGATTCTTTGGTTCCAAGGATATAAATGGACATCAAATGAGGATAAATAGTGGTATATTGGATCTTGGTTAGTCAAATGGTATAATGTACATGGATTACATGTGTGGGTGATGATTTCGGTTAAGGGGATGCTATTGACGTGATGTCGGGTTGTGCGACAATCATGGGTACTTTCGCAGGTTGACGGTTAGTAAACAGTTGAAAAAGGACCCCCGTTTTTAGGGGCATCATTGTTGTGAACCTTGTTGTGGGTTCATGGGAGTTGGTTGTGTGCCTTTAACTGAAGTTCGGGTGATTCCGCTACCTTGGATTGTATGTTTCAGAATATGGGTTGGAGTAAGGCTTGTTAAAGTTGGAAATTGCATTTGTTTGTTCCAAAAAGACCTCTTTGAATGCCCGAATGGTAGGACACTCCCCAGTAGGGTGTCTTATCAGCGCACAAATCCCACACACTTGTTTTGTAGGAGGGCCAACATCAACTTGATGCACCTTTTTCATCTTGAGAGCTTCCAACTTTCGAGACAAGGTAGTCATTTTCACTCTCAGGTCATCATCATCTTTCAAGACATACTTACCCTCTTGGAAAGTAGATGGTTTGGGTTCAACAATGATAGGAGAAGCTGAGTCCCACATCTGAGAACTATTAGATATAATGTCAAAAAAATTGAATGCCTCCTCTGGAATTTTTCCCATGAACTCTCCTTGAGCCATTATTTCAACAAACTGACGTAGTCTAGTGGGCAAGGAGTCACAAAAAAATCCTACCAAAGTCCAATTCTCAAAAGCATAGTGTGGGTAGGGTTGGAGAAAATCCTTGAATCTCTCCCAACATTGGTAAAAAGTTTCTCCTTCTTTGATCAAAAAATTCATGATTTGTATTTTAAGTGCATTGGTGTAGTGTAGAGGAAAAAACTTTCTGAAAAATTCATTCTATAATGCCTGCCAGTTAGGTACTTAAAGGGCTTTTAAAGAATTTAGTCATTGTTTGGCTTTGTCCTTTAAAGAGAAAGGAAAAAGTTTTAACTTGGCCAGCTCAGAGTTGTCTTGAAATGTTCCACATACCTCCTTAAAAATCTTTTATATGCAAATATGGGTTTTCTGCTTCAAGTCCATGAAATTGAGGTAGTAGCTGCACTGTCCCAGCCTTTATAATAAAGAGGAGCGCATTTGCAGGAAAGGCAAAACAAGAGGGGACACTGTTCCTTGTGGGATGCAAATAATCCCGCAGAGTTTGAATGTTAGGAACTTCCCCCTCTCTCACAGGATCTTCCCCTTCTCTCTTATTATTTGTCATTTATTCTCAAAAGAGTCTGCTACTGATCTGGGTGAAGATGGTCTAGACTGATTTACAGATCCTACAGATTCTTCTGAAAAATTTTGAAAGTGAGGATCGTCCTCGGACATAAAATAAGAATTCTACACAATAAATCAAAAATATATATACAAGAATGAAGGTCTTTTCACCTTTTACTTAAAAACACCTTTTATGGCTCCCTAGCAATGGCGCCAAAAATTTGACTTGATCCGAAATGTGTACAGCCAAGTACAGGAGGTCAAGTTGTAGTAATAATCCACTTAAGTCCGGAGTCAAATCCACAGAAAACTATTGTTGGTGTTTCAAAGTAAGCAGTGACATAGACCAAGTGACTAAAACCCTTAAGATTTGAAGTTATGAGATTTCCTGGACAGAATATAGGATTCTTTCCAAGGGGTTTTTCTAGACAAAATATAACAAATTATAAAATATAACAGTCACCCTTTAGCTCGAGGATCTAAACATGTAGTTAACCATCTGATTTATTATACTTGTGTTGGTACCTCAATTAACCCCTATGTCAACATGAAGTTAATCGAAAGATAAAGATGGATTGTGAGAATTAAGAGCATGGTTCCGATGTCTTTGTAGAGGTTTACAAGAATTGTCTTTGCCGAGACTCAACCTGTCTACAAACAAGCAAATGTCTTTATAAGGCGTCCAACTAATGTGATAGTATTTCATTCTTTAAATGAAGCACAATAATGGTGAAGATTGAAATGTAGTCATGAAGATCTAGTCGAGGTACTTGCCTAGAACCAATGGGTCTTTTTATGTCAAGAGTCATCTATATCATAGAAAGTACTCACGGTTGTACAAAGTACCTTAGCTTTGCTAGATTCATTCAATCATTCAATAAGCAAATGAAATATAAAGCATTAAGCATAAATGAAATGCACAAATATAACTTTCGGATGATTTATACATGTCAATCACCTCTTACTAAAGAGTGAATGCGGAACTACTCACTCTTAATGACTTTGGTAAAGCTAGAAAAGTGAGTTATGCATATCCCTCCAAGTAGATGAGTTACAAAGTAAAACAAAATACACAAGGAGTCGATCTTCAATGAAGAATGAGTGAATCACGTTCCACCCTTCACGGCTTTGGTAAAGTTCTAGAAAAATGGAAGAGTTTTACTCCTCTAAGGGAAGAAGGAATTTCAAACAATGGAAGCAAATGAAACTAATAATGAAAGTAGAGGAAAGCTAGTCACTTTTGGAGGGTTTCCACCTCAACCAAAAGATGATCCATGTCCCTCTATCTATCTCTATGTAAGACTATGAATGTAAGTCTAAGTCTAAGCCTAACTCCTATAATTTTCTACTCTCCTTTGAAGCTCCCACCATGGGAGTATTTATAGGCAAGGAGAGGGGGCAAGGAAGTGTGGAAGAATAGTACAAGGCCTTCAAAATCCAAGTGAATGCCCTAAGGTCCGGATAGAAAATTAACCACTCTGCAACCTATCTAGGGATAGCGTTCAAACGTTAGTTGGCGTTCGAATGTTGTCTCTTGTCTTCTTTGATAGGCGTTCAAATGTTAGTTGGCATTTGAACGTTTTCTACTTTCTTCTTTGATGGGCGTTCGAACACTGGATGGGTTTAAACCTCCCACTCAAGTGGCCTTTGTTCTTCTGTGAGAGCAACTTCCATATGCCATATGCAATTGCACACTCTTCTAGGGGGTCCTCAATTGATTCAAGCCAACGTTCGAATGTTAGTTGGCATTCGAACGTGGTACTCAAGTACGTCTTTGTTTTTCTTCTAAGCTGCAATATGCCATGTATCATCATCTTAGCAGTTTGGTCCTCCAATAATTCAAGAGGACGTTCGAACGTGAATTGGCGTTCGAACATTCATGTCTTGTTTCAAACTTCTCCAATTTTCTTCCAAAACATGTGGTCGTTGTATGAAAGTTTGATAGGCATTGACTTTAGGCCCTTGTACAATATTTCTCCTGAAATGTCATCATTGAAACTCTATTGAAGCATAATTAGTCTTAAAAAGGCATAGTAAGATGCTAAGTTTAACTACTAACCACAAACAACCCCTTGATAATACATTTTTCACAATCCCATAAAAGAAAATAAGACAGAACTCATTAACTCATAACTCAGTAACTCAATCTCGGGGACTGAAATAATACATGGAAGACTCATGAACTCAGTAACTCAATTTAGTCATCCCTTACTCCATTCCTTCCTAAATTCAGGAATGACAGGATGGTTAAGATCAGCTATTGCTACTCTTACTCCGACTTCTAGCTCAGAACTATGGAATAACGTGGTTTGGTTATATCATAAGTAACCATTGATACTTACAACTCACGATCTTTCTCTATGTGTCATGATGCCGACACAAAGTAAGAGTAAAGACTTGAAGTCAATACAAGAATTGTAATTGTATGGATCACTTATAGTAACCAGGCTGATAAGACAAGAAGGCAATGGTTATTTCTATCTTCATGGAACATCATTGGGGCAGAATGCAAAAGTTGGAGCAGGGGTAAGGATGTAATGTTACATACCTGTTGTTCCCTTTGAAGTAGGAATGTGTTTTGAAGTGGGACGGGAGGTAGGAATATGTCTGGAAGTAGGAATCTCTCTGATTTTCCCTTGTTAGCTAATATGACACAAAAGTGCATTGAAATTTATGGAGTTTATGTCATTTTTTCTAGAAAATGGTCCATATTACTAATAACATCAAAAAATAATTTCTTTTCTTGTATGTAATATTCCCCACACCACACTCATTCCTTACTTCAAGTGGGAGTGTCATCAGTCTCGTTCATGCCCTGGAATAACTTTGATGAATTGCACATTTATAAGCTGAGTTTACACGAGATTATGATCATCCAGTATTAGCGGGATGGGAAAAGAAACTCCTTCTTGGAAGGGCATCCCTTACTCCATTATGGGTTCCGCAAGGCGGCCAAACTATTCCACCACAAAGAACCTTTCCTAGTCTTCTCTACTCACCACTACGAGCTTACTTACTTGGAACTTCCAGTCGTCTGTCAAAGCTCTAATTCGGGACCTGTAGTTGCGAAATAGTTTCTTTTTTATGATCAAGTTAGTTAAAATTTTGGGAATGAGAGATTTGACTATTATGCTAAAGTTAAAAAGCACAGGCGTGCAAGCCATCAGATTAAGGCTTCTCTCCACTTTTACCTGAGCAATTATCCTACAACAAAAGATACGATCGATGGCCTACCCTTAATCCATGGAACTTCAAATAAGTTAAGTGCAAGTGCCGAACGCACACATGAAGCGAACGACTGATCGAAACAACATTCTAAGACCTCAAATAAGACTCTAAGAGGCCATCGATCAGTGGCTGACTTAAGGTCAAATGAATAACAATGTTGCTCGCCTACTAAATAATCCTACCATTCCTGATCGAACGTCCCATCCATGGGGATCATCCAAAGAACATTCATCAAACCACTAATAGATTGGTCAGTTCCTATTTGGAAGGTTGTAATTTCTTAACTACTGTCGTTTCTACTCCTGCTAATAGTTTAGCACATTCTTTATTGTCACAATGGGGTCCTGAAGTCCAAGGAGACTTTACTTGGTGTCAATTAGGCGTTCTATGGACTTTTGTTGCTCTCCATGATAGTACTTTTAGAATTCCGCTTGGATGACGAGAATCGGATTGTATTTTTGTAGCTTCACTTTCGATAGGCCTACATCTCACCTTCCACTACAAGAATCAAAATGGATATGTAACTCTTAGAACTTAGACGTACTACTCACTGCAAAGAAGAGTTTATTCTGCTGTCCCCATCCTATGGTAATGCTCAGTAGCAACCTATACCTCTAAAGTAGGGTTCTTGCCTTTCTTTTCTAGTTCGAAACTATGCATCGTGAACTACAGCGTTCATTGAACCCTTTCTTGCTTGGACGTCTGCCCCTTCTTTCTATTCTCTAATCTCGTATGGCAGCTTAAGGTCTCCTATTTCACTTTCACTAGCCATTGGGAACTCTAATCCACTTTCATGTAACTGTAGGCGAGAAAGGATAGTAAGAAAGGTAGAAGGGGAGTTTTCTCCAGTTTCGAGGTTCTCTTGTGGACTGGTATTTTCCTGTCGTCAAAGTTCCTAGTAGTGACTTCTATTAGTAGTAGCGCCGGACCTTGAGTTGAATTGATCATGTCATGTGCAAAGTCCATCAATGATGGCTCATTAATGTCCATTGATTTAAACTCCTTTCCCCTTCTCAACTATGAAAAAGATCAAAAGGGGCCTAAAAGCCCCTAAACCAAGAATGAAAATAAAAGCCTTTCAATTCACTCCCTATTCTTTCTTAAATAAATAAAGCTTGCCCTCGAGCCGTAGTACAGGCCGGTCAGCCAGGTTTTCCCTATTGTTTTGTTCACACCACGAGAAAGATGCATGGAAGAGGTATGCCTAGACCTTCTACCTCCACGCGACATTGTTCCGTTAAGCTTTCTCCCATTGCGGAAAATTCCCCACTACACTAACTTACCACACTAATGGATAGGGTGGGTTGGGTAATAGTGAGATAATTAAGCTTCCCAACCAACCTGTGGTGCCGACCTGAATTCTCAAACAGTTTACCATCATCCATTAACAACTTCTGGTTTGGATCCATAGGTACATCAATTGGTCTACAACCCAACAAACCTACTTTTTCTAAAATATCAAGTACATACTTCCTCTAAGATAAACAAATACCATGTTTAGATCTGGCAATTTCAATACACAAGAAGTACTTGAGCTTTCCTAGGTCCGTCCTATGAAATCACTCTTACATGAAGGTTTTTCACTTGACAATTCCCTCAGAATCATTACCAGTAATTACAGTATCATCCACATACATAACTGCTTGATGTTTTCCGTTGTTGTTCCCTAGTCTCCTAGCATCACCCTCAAATATGTGTGTGGGGCTTATGTGTGTAAGGGAGTGTCACTCTCCCTTGGAATGATGTGAGAAATGGGGCAACGAAATAATGGAAAATAAAATAAACAAAATATGTGTGTGGAATGAAATGCGTATGTGAACAAAAGTGCCCTCCAAGCGCAAGGAGTCTTTTGTGTGTCGTTGTTTTACTTGGAAAAGTATTCCAAGGTCATCTCCTTAGAGAAGGAAAGTTGAAGTGTGGTGAAGGTAATTTTGTGAAAAAGAAAAGTGTACAATCTTGTAGTTGGTTTTGGTGAGGTTTATTCTTAATGAAAATGCAAGAAAACAAGTGTTAGCTAATCCTAAAAGCTCATTCTAATAGGAATACCAAATCAACTCAAAACCTCCCTCCAATGGAGCATAGATGAACGATTGATTCGTGGGAAGATCGAGACTAAAATGGAGATGAGGATTCAAGCATACACCGTGACCAGGCCTACGGTGTATCAAGAACTCACAACCATGTCCTCACACCAACCCAGTTAAACCGAACCATTGTACACCGAGAGGAGGAAAGAACATGAGTTAGAATGGCATGCCCAAGAGGAGGTCTCCCTTGGATTAGGCAACTTAAAATCTAGCTACTCATGAAAGCATGAAGGAAATGCATAATGTAAAGAGACAAAATAAAGAAAGGAAACATGGAATTTAACTTAATGCAAGGAATCTTAAACTATGAAGAAAAATATGCAATACCCATTTTAAAGCTAGGAAATGAAGAAAATTTAAGACAACAATGGTAGAAATTAAGATACTCAATTAAACTTGCAAAGCACTTGCAATAAAATGACATTAAAAGTAAATAATGAAGTTTAAAAGAGTCTTACAATAAAATACAAGTGAAACGATGGAATAAAATGCAAAAATCTAAGTTTTCTATCTACCATTCATCATCTTCCTCCTTGGAGCTTTCTAAGCTTAGATAACCACCCCTCAATGCTTGGTGAATACTGAGTATATGGAGTGTGAGAGTTCCACATTTTCATCCATGAGGGTCCTCCTAGGTGTGTGATAAGCCTCCCATCCATAGGAGGCCGAGTTGATGCATTGCATAGGCTAAGACAAGCCTAGCTTGTAACTCTCCTGGCTGCCCCCTTCTCTCCCATCCCCATTAATGTCATTGCCTTCAAAGTCTTCCACAAGGATGTAGGAATCATGTAAATGTGTAAGGGATGTCAGAGGACAAGTCTGGGAATCAATGGTGGGACCTCAAAGCAAGTGGAGCATAGTTTTCAAGTGTTTTGGGTTGTTCAACAGACAGTACCAGTACTATGTACCGGTACCCCAAACTCTAGAGGTAGAACCGTACCAGTACTGTTTCTGTTGCAGACCAGTTTTCATAGAATCATCATAACTTTTTATCCAACCGTCTAATTGAGCTGAAATTTTGACATAATACAGAAGACATCTAGATCTACAACTTTCATTGTACTGTTTCATATTCGAAGTAGATCATGGTCAACAAGGATGACAACTGAGGTACTACTACAAAAATGGTGTGGGTGTTGATGCCTATGTTACCAAACATCAATACCTCCTTGATTTCTTTCACTTTTAAGCCTCCAAATCCTCATGTAATATGTACATCTCTTCACCACACATCCACACATAGTTGCAAGGTTCTAAAATCCATCATTTATGCTATAATTACCTGCAACATTGAAAATTCAACATTATTGACAACTTTGGCTAACTCTAAGTACTTAAATGCAAAAATTGAGTTAAAATGTATGTAATGAGGCCTTCAAATATGTAATATTATGTACTCATCAATAACCAATAGAATATACCCAACATCAGTCTGTTTGTGAAAGACAGAATGGTATGTCTGACATCGAAGAAGGTCAAAGTCTAACACTGCATCTGAAAACTTACCAAATCATGCCCTCGGTGACTACTTTAAACTATACAAAGCTTGCTTTAAATGACACACACTCTTAAAGTACTCCTCCTGAGTAGTAAATCCAAGTGGCTTCTCCATGTAAACCTCCTCATCCAAGTCACCGAGTAAGAAAGCATTATTAACATCGAACTGAAATAAAGGCTAATCAAGATTAGCAGCTAAAGAAATCAATACATGAACAAATGAAATTTTGGCAACATGAGATTCTTTCTTTGACCTTTGAAGTTGAACACTTTCCCAATTATGAGCTGCAAAGTGAGTCTCAAGCAAGTTAGTATAGTCTAGGGCTTTTGATTTATAGGCTATGAGAAGGCCTTCCAACTCTTTCATAATCGTTTGAAGAAATGGCTGAAGATACAGGAGAATGAGTAGTACTAAAGTTTAATGGTAGGTAGGGTCAAGTTGTTGAGTGTTCCAAACCTCTATAGTAAGTAAATAAAGCATAGAAAAAGTGCGCTCTATAGCTAGCTCCAATTTAATAGGTTGGGGAGAAGAGCTAGTTCCTTTTTTCACTACGTAAGCCTCGGATAGTTAACATTTCATGAGAGTGGAATAAGTGGATATGTGCACTGTTTATAAGGTAGAATAAAAGGTAGAAGAGCATTGAAAACAAATAAGGTAAAAACTGGATAAAAACAAAGATAAAATGGCGACAACTCATCATTTATAAGAAAGCATGGGAGTTGGTAGCTATATCTCAGGATTAGAAATTGGAAAAAAAAATAAAAGATAGAGAGAGGGGCTTGGGTGGAGGAAAAAATAGTGAGTATCATGGCGGGGGATCAAAGGTTGAGAGGAAATTTTGGTTGAGATAAAAGCTCACTATGTTATTCTTGAGGTGGATGTCAACCCCGTTCCGGAAAAGAGATAGGGTGTGGGTAATCCTAACCTATTAACCCTTAATCATAAATTAAATAAGAGTAATTAACCTGTGAAATATTATTCAATTCATTCAATCAGATAAGAAAATCCGACATCTACATAACACAGTGGTACAACATAACTAGGGCATTATACCCTTTAAACATCTTAACAAACTATGTATCATATAACACATGACATAATGTACAACTGATGTTAAACACCTCCACGTCAAGCTAGACTATTTAGTGGACCATCACCTAAATTCAAGCACCTGAAAACAAACAATTGTTGAAGGGTGAGCAAACTACAAGCTTAGTGAGTATATTTGAGATATATACAAAGAGAACTCATAGCATAGAACAATTATAACAAATCTCATAAAAATATCATTGAATACCAATATTTGCCTATCCTAAAACACTTGGAAGTCTCGCACATCGCTACCATTTATGATCGATAGTCTTAGTAGTCTCATCACTACTGTTTATGCCCCGCAGTCTCGGCAATCTCATTGCTACTGTTTATCCAGCAGTCCAGCAACCACTAATTGCAGGAAGCATATAACCATCATAAACAACACTTGAGCTCATAACCAATCTCATTTCCACGAATTAATAATCCACTACACCACATTCCAACTAATACATATAAGTTTAGCTAATAGACATACAATCACAATTTCATTCAATATGTATCAATACACTCACCTCAGGTTAAATTTCAAACCCAAAATCACTTTCTTTGTGGAACCTTAGGTGAGACTAGTGTCGATGTTGTCGCCTATGCACCTAACACATATGTCCTCCCAAGAAATATAAGTTTTTTATCATCTATACTACTAATAAAAGGAAGCTAACGAGAAAAAATTTTGATTTTCTATTATATCTCTACTTAATCATATAAAGACAATTATATCCTACTTACCACTTTAACAATTACACCCTTCCCTCTCTAAGAATAAATATTTGTAATTACAAGTGCAATGAATACATAGTATTACCTATAGGAAGACTTTTTATATTCATAACATTAGAGAAAATTAAAAGACAATATAAGAATAACATGCTCTCCTTCCAAACCCTCAATTTCAAAACAGTAGAGAAATCTTTTCTCTTTAAATAATAGAAACTACTAGTATTTTTTGTTATTCTCTATAACTTTCATAGCTCCCTCCATTTCTATCTTTTGCTTTTATTTTTTTCTTTGCAAGTTGTCATGAATCTTATGAAAGTATGACTTATAAACAAAATTGAAGATGATGAGCTCATTTGATATAAACAATTCTTAGTTGTTTAGCTTCATTTGATATTATCTTACTATCAACTACTATTTTGATGATCTAATCTGAGTGTAATCTAGGACTTTAAGAGAATGTGATATGTCTTATTGCCTGATTTGGTTCACCCTAATCTCCAAACACGAACCCTCGATTGTGTATATATGACTTATGTGTGTAGGTGAGTGCCACTCTTCCTCAGGTTCGATGCTAGAAATGGAAAAAACGTGTGTATGAATGAAATGTGTGTGTGTGCAAAAGTGCTCTTCAAGCATAGAGAGACTTGCAATATCGTGTTTTACTTAGAATGGGTATTCAAAGGTCGTCCCCTCAGGGAAGGAAGGTCAAATTGTGGTGAAGGTGATTTTGTAAAGAAATGAAAAGTGTAAAATCTTGTAGTTTTGTGTTTTGGTGAGTGAAATTTTTGATAAAAGTGCAATGAAAACAAGGTTGGCTAATCCAAAGAGGTCATTCCACTGGAAATGTTAAATCAACTCAAACAATTCTACTAATGGTGTCTCAGTGCTTGATTGATTCATAGGAAGTGAGGAAAAAATGTGGAGGTGTGGGCTCAAACATACCCTGTGACAAGTCTACGGTGTAACAAAAGCTCACAACTACGTCCGCACTCAACCTAGTCAAACCAAACACTTTACATTACGTGAAAGAATGGAGGAGATTTTATTTATCATACCCAAGAGAAAATCTCTCTTAGATTAGCCAACTAAAAATCTAGCTACTCATAATAAAAGGAAAGCCCAACACAAAGTAAAGAAATATGGTAGAGAAATGGAGCATGGAACTTGTATTAATGAAAGAAAAGAGTTAAATTACAAGTGAAATAGCATTCATGACCAAAATACAAATATTGAAAGCAAATACCCAAATGTAGAACTTGAAATGCTAGAACTTCTCGACTAAACTTGCATACAACTTGAATAAAAGAGTTTAAAGTGAAAAGGGGAAAGATTACAAGTAGTTTTAAAGCTTACAATACAGAAAATGGTAGAAATATGAAAATCCCATTTTCTCTCTCTAACTTCATCTTCTTCCTTGAGCTTCTCTCTCTATACTACTCCTAAGCTTAGGCAGCATCCTCCTCTCCAAAGTTTATGTGAAGCTCAATAAATGGTGTAGAGCCCCTGTATTTTTGTCCATGAGGCTCCTATAGCCTGTGTGTGTAGGTTTTTCATCAATGAAAAGTGATTTGATACATTGGACAAGCTAGGATAAGGTTAGCCTGTACCCACCATGCCTCCTTTCTTCGCTCTCTTCCTTTCCCATCCTCTATCTTCCAAAGTCAGATTCTAGGGACTTGTAGGCATGGTTGTATTGTAGAATATGTCAAGGGATGTGTGGGAGACGAATAGGTGGGCCCCCCAAGTTGGTAGAGTTTAAGTTACAGGTGTCTGGCGTTTCAGGGCCAAACCTTCCGAAAGGTTGAAGCAAAACCTTTCGGAAGATCTTTTCCAGTGTGCAAACCTTCCAGAAGGTCGAAGCAAAACCTCCCAGAAGGTCTTAAGGGAGATGCAAGTTTAGGACTAGTTTTCATAAATTTATCATAACTTGTGATCCAACCATCCGATTGAGCTTAAATTTTGACACAATATAGAGGACATCCATATTTACAACTTTCATGTTTTGTAATTTTTCAGCTTAGAAGTGGATCATGGTCAAAAATGGGGAATATAGAGGTATTGCTACTAAATAGTGTGGGTGCCAATATCTATGTTACCAAGCACCGATACCTCCTTGATTTTTTTCACTTTTAAGCCTCCAAATCCTCATGTAATGTTTTTATCTATTCACCACTCATTCACACATAGTTGCAAGATTTCGAAAGCCGTCAATTACTCTATTATTACCTACAACTTCAAAATTTTCACATTATTCACAACTTTGATGAACTCTAACAAATTAAATGCAAAGTTGAGTTAAAATGCATGTAATGAGACCATTAAATATGCAATATTATGCGCTCATCACTTATTCATTGTTTAGATTTAATTTTTATTTATTTATTTACTTCTCAATTTTAATTTAGAAATTTGATTTGTCATGGTCTTGTTGTATGAAATTAATTTTTGCAACTATACACAAATTCTACTTGTTAGTTATATTTGTATTCACTTCTATTGAGTTTTAATCCATTTTTTGGTCTTCAATTGTCAAACATTTACTATATGATTGTTATTTTTTCCAATCTAAAGGCAGTTTGGGGTGAGAAACTCTATATTGTTGATGGGAATTTTGGTAAGTGTTGCCCATAGCCATGGTAGAAGCAAATTATTTGAAATAAAAATATTATAAACAATCAATAAGTAACCAAATCAACGATCTAATATCTTCTTTTTATATTTTGTCTCTTTTATTTTCTAATTTTGCACTTGTTTTATGCATACATAAAACTACAAATATAGAGATAATATGGGTAAAAAATAGAAAATAAAATAAAAAATTATAATTCAAAATGGTCCACGTACATCATACGTGGGCATCAACTAGCGTATACAAATGTATAAATGCACTACATGCTGGACCCGACACATTCTCAATTTCCCTCATCTATTTAATATAATGTACATAAAACCTCAGGTTTAGTTATGTATTTATGGCTAATTAAATCAATTTGAGTTGATTTTAACCCATTTAGAAGCTTCAGGAAATTTAGAAGTTGAGCAAATAACGAACCCAAAGCAACATGACAAAAATGGAGAAGCAATCATATTTGTACTGGTTCGCTGTTGTTATACTAGTTCTACACTTCACAAAATGTCGTTAAACATTCTCTCATCAATTATAATCACTAAATACATGATATTTACTTCTCTCAACCCCACAACTCTTAAACATTTACCATTCAATTATAATCAGTAAATACATGATATTTCATAACAAATAACAAACCCAATAATCAAAACCATAAACCAAAATCGAAGCCATCCCCAACACACACGAGATTTACTAACACCATACACAATCCTTGCAAATGGTATATCACCCAAAATCAAAGACAATACTTAAGAAAAACCCTTCCCTTTGTTTGGGAAAACTTTGAACGACGACCTACGGTTAAGGAAATCAAAAAAAGTCTTCTCTTAGCACCTCACATATTACTCACACACATTTACACGCACACACACACGTGTGTGTATATATCGGTACATGCATAAAGAAGAACTAGGGGGAAGCTTGGAAAGACACCTGTCTTGACCGACTCACCCATAACTCCTTAGATACACTTGGGTCCCCTTTTGTTTTTCCCAATTCACACATCCACCACTTAATTTCCAAAACATATTAATTCATACACAAAACATTTTGCCACCTTGCCAATCAACCCCTGTGTATTATAATTAGTAATATTATCTAACACATATAATTCCAATCACTGCAATTCAACCCCCATAATAATACTACAAATCACAAATTAAACCCTAACATTTAATAAAAATATTGTGCAATGCATGTATAGGTCTCATAGTGGAAGTGTCAAAATTAAGGATTGGGTAAGTGACTTATGCATAATATACATTCCTGACCAATCTCTTTGCAAAGACTATGTTTCTTTATATTGTCTTGATTGTAATCTAATCATGGTATCAATTAGTTTGAGTTTCGATATGATGATCCATTTAATTGTTAATGTTTCAATATTTTTTCGATATTTGTTGTCTAATTTATCGTGTATCTTTGGGATACTTGTTTTGGTGAAGTACTTGGGAATTTATCAACACGTTTGTGAGGTGGCATGATTATAATTGTGATATATATTTGTGGCCCTGAGAGGCATATGTGAATGAACGATATGCATCGAGTGATGCTTAAGTTTTATTGACAAGTTTAATTTATCTATACTTTGCGAGTTGTTGTGTTAATCCATGTTTCTTTGATTAATTATTAGTTCGTCAATCTATTATCGTTTGACCCTTTTATTTCGTATATTATATTTTAAATTACTTATTGGGTTTCCCAAGCTCACCCCCATTTACCCTCTCAGTTGTTGGTTGAACTCGGAGTAACATTTGGTAGAAGTTCAGGTTGAAGAATTAAAAAAAAAATTTGGAGACAAATTATTTATGTACTTTTTTCAGGGGATTTGAATGTTTGTAATTAAATTTTCTATCAAGAGATTTATTAATTCACTATTGTGTTTGTAGTACTCTAAATTATATGAAATTGGGTTAGGACGTTTTCACCATCAGTTATAGTTAGTTTTTTGATAGTGGCATACTTATACTCATTAAGGTTTGGGTCATTTTGTATGGTGTAAAAGGATAATAAGTGAAAAATCTAACCTAGACAAAAAGGTCTCTGAATTTAAACTAAGAAAATAATTAGAATTATAACAATTAGGTGATAGAGCGTTAACCAATTTGTCGATTTTGAATGCAAGACATCCAGAAATATTATTTCTAAAAATATTGTGTTAAAAGATAGTTCCTGTTTTTTTGTCATATAAAAATTTAGTGAGACAATAAATAAAGTTAAAATCAGGAGCCCTAAAAAACTATTTAAGTAGTCTTAAATATTTATTTTGACGAATTTTTTTTTTTAAATTTGAGGATCCTAGCTGATCACTTTTTATGCCTTGGCCATATATAGAAGAATTATTTTTTATGCCCAGAGATATTTGTATGATTTTGTGATAAATTTTAGGCGTTTGAACATAATTTACACTATTCAAAAAAGAATAGACAAGGACATGAACCTGTAAAGGCCGATGACCAGTGATTCTTGTCAACACCTATGCTTCCAACATTAGGTGTATTTAACACGTGAAAGTGGGCAAAAGTGCGAAACTTGAATGAAGGGCAACTGAGATTTCACCATACTATAGGACATACTGGTGTTTATATAATGACGAAAAAAATTAAAAAATAAATAGGACACAAGAGACCCAATGGTCATAAAAACTATTTAGCAGGAGGCTAATGAATGTGAACATAAAAAGAGGGCAGAAAACAGAGAATTAAGCAACGTTGACAGGGCAGAAACAGAGAATCAAGCAACCTTGACCCGGCAACCCGTTCAACAGCTAGTCGCTTAAAAACATTTGACTCAAACAAAACAACGGTCAGAGATTTTTCCCATACCCTGTCTTTCCGAAAAGTAGTCACAGATTTCCCCAAAAAAGCGTTAGACCACTTCGTTGCATTCCTATGCCGCAAAACGTATTCTTTCCCTCCTTCACCGTTCCTTGTCGGCCCCTCTCTCTCAAATTCATGAAACCCTAAAAATTTTTCGTTGTGTTTTCAACATCCGTCAAACGCAAATTAGATACCGGCTTGATCTTGCCATTGAAGCATTCCAGGTTTTATTTCAGGTTACATATTTGAGTTCTATATATTAATGTGCACAAGTTAACATATGATTTGGTGCTTGTATGCATGCTATGAACCGTTGTTCAATAGATTCCGTATTCTGATGCTTTAGCTGCATTTGTATTTTTTTGTGGGATATATAGAGCTGCATTTGTTTGTAAAGTTAAAAGTTTCTCTTTTTTCTTTTTTTTTTTTTGTCATTACCCATTGTAATGTATTGTTTATGTAATTTGGAAAAAGTTTTATCACACCCGGGTGGTTTTGAAAGTCCCCAAGTAGTTTTAAAAATATTAGTCCAACTGACATTTTTGATTAAAAACGTCATTTCAACCAACCAACGTCTGATTGTTGAAAACGTCGGACCAAAATTTTCTCTTCAAAAGTCAAGGCAAAAAAGATCCAGAAAATATCATTTACACTGATGTTTTCACACGAAAACGTCAGTTGGACTGATGCCTATAAGAAACGTCAGTTCAGCTAACTTTTTCATTTTTTTTTGTTGTCCATTCATTCAAGATTATTTTTTTTGAGCATTTTTCTGATTTGCATTTAGTTTTTTTGGGTCATTTTAACATCCACCCATTAACCTACCACACCCACTTCCCGTATCTTTTAATTAATGGCTGCTAGTTTAATAAGTGATTGATTGAATTATCCAATGGTTTATAGGCGTTATACTTGATGAAAATGAAACAACCAGACATTCAAACAGTTTCAGAATCACTAGAAGTACTAGATTAATCACATATGGATTGTGGAAGAACAAAGGCAAAATAAAGGTCATGGTCATATGACATGAAACATATAACAAAGATAGGTAGTTATGGCGTTTGGCGATCTGCTTTTGGCTATTGTACATTTGTTGGTGATAAACTGGTTACTTGGCGCATTAAGAAATAGAATGTGGTTGTTTGTTCTAATGTAGAGTCTAAGTATCGTGTTATGACACATACTGCGTGTGAGATGTTTCTTTATTTCGTGATATGGGACTCGATGTGTCTTCCCCTATGAGAATGAATTGTGACAACCAAATAGTTATTTTCATTGTAAGTAATCCAGTATTTCATGAGTATATTAAATATATTGAGATGAATTGTCATTTCATTCAAGATCTCTTGATATAAAAGGAAATCATCACTTCATATATCAAATCTGGCGATCAGCTGGTTGACATTCTTACTAAGCCATTGGCTCGGATTGCGTTTAGTAGTTTATGTTCTAAGTTGGATATTTTTTATCTGTATGCTGCAGCTCCGGGGAGAGTGTTAGAGTTATTATTTCTCTATTAGGGGTAATAGTGTAATTATCCAAGTATTACTCAGTTATAAATAAATGAGTGTAGGACAACCTAGTCTACACATAACTGATTATTCCTTTCTTTCTTGTCTCTTCTCCTTTTTAATTCCTCCTTTTGAACTCTTGTATTAGATTTATTATTTCAATTGGAATAATGAAATTAAAATTGTTGCGTAAACAACACCAATAACGATTTTACTAATAAATAAGTTAATATGATACAAATTGTTATATACAATAATGAGGTAAAGATAACAAAATAAAGGTAACCAATATCTGCCAAGTTCCATATGGTGGTGCCTTCCTCTGTCGCTTGGGCAGTTGTCCCTCTTGCAAATTTGGCATCTCTTGTGTCAAAGGGTGCGACACTTCGACATCTACATGATATGTGCATGGTGCCCACGACCCCTAACTCCACGCCCCCTCATACTCTAGGCCCTTCTCTAGCCCCCCTCTATATAAAAGTGAAGGCTCCTGCGTTACTCCCTCAACTGGACACTCATCATCTCCTAAAGAGTGGTCATATGAACTAGGAGAGGTATGCCTATGGTTCATCGGTGGAATACACACAACATCATGGTGTATCTAACTGAGCATCGATCTGAATCTCTAGTATTAACTGCATCTAGTAAAAGTGTGTGTGGTGATCTATTTGATGGCAGTGTAAGCACGTATGGAGAGATCGGTGGTGGAATAACCGATGTGACTCTAGGTGTCACCAACGGTCCAAGTGTCTCAGATGTAGGGGGCTGGTGAATGAATAGGTGGTGTGGTAGTATGGGTCAACAATGGAATAGGTTTCCCTAATGAGAGGGCAATGAGTAGTGGAGTGTGAAGGTAGCGGGTAAGGGATATGATGAAGTGAAAATAGTAGTCATCCTTGATGAGGAGGTCTGTCTTGGGGCTCGTGTCACCGCCGTTCATTGTGGCATACGTATACCATGTTGAGGTGTAAGAATCGGTGTTGCAACTAGTGGCTACCTAACGTCTAAAGGTGCTTGGAATGGACGTCAGTGCTCATGAATAGCCTCCAAACACTGGGAGCTTACATCTCTGATTCCGCTCATAGCCACTAAGCAAGTACTCAAGTCTAGCTGACCATGAACTGTATCTTCAACACTGTCTACTCCTGCACAACCATACGAATATAGTATTAGTCAAATATCAAGTAATGAAGGTAACATGTGAATATGAACTGACAATTTAGCAACACATACCGATAGTTTGATGATACTGTCAACGGGCAAGAAACCAATATTAGGCCTCAAAATATGTGGACCGATAAGAAGACAAGTGATACGCCAGTACCACACCATGTATGGATCGGTGGGATTTATCAGACTAACAGTGGGCTCTCTTGCAATAATAGAGTCCCCCCGATCATCCCCATGTTGATATAGTGCTGATGAGCAATAATCTAGTTATATCTAGGCCTGCCATGCCCGTTAGTAGTATGAAGCTCCATAATCTAATCGCACGCAGCGGGTATCAAGTGCGTCAAATGAAACTATTGGAGTACACGTTCTCCACATATCTTGCCCCATAAGACAATAGTCAAGTAGGGTAGCCAACACATCCACCGTGAAAGACTGTGATATCATTTGTAAAATCAAAATGTTAATTGAATTGTTAGAAGACATTAAAAAAAAAATTTGGCAAAGTTTCCCCAAAAGCAATGTTGTTGGAAGTAACTTTTGAACCAATTTTCTTACAATACATTAGAAAGGGGAGTGAGGATTGGAGAGAGAGGTAGAGATAGGGAGAGAGGGGCAAACAGAGAGTGACAGAATAGAGAGAGATAGAGAGGAAGAGAGAGTGGCATACAGAGAAAGAAAGAGATATAGTACTAGTAAGGGAGGGAGTGTGGACGAGGTGGAGGAGTGTTGGTGGTGGTGGTTGTGGATTCCACTACTTCAATGCGTTAATGAGCACTCGCTAGAGAAGATAGCATCGTCACTAGGGTCGCCGGAGTGGCTGGATTTCCAGAATTGTGGTGGATTTGGTGGAGGAGTGGTGGATCGTGGCTTAGGGTTCAGGAGTTGGGGGAAGAATAAAGGCTGATGGATTTTAAATTGTTAAAAATTCGGTTGGACTAACTTTTTAAGCTTAAAAATGTTAGTCCAAATTGAAAATTTTGGTCAAAGAAAGAAGAGCGAAAGGAGAAAGAGAAAATATTATTATTGCTAAACAAGTCAATAATACAAGTTAAATATAAAATACACAATATAGACCCTTATATAATAGGGAAACAAAGAATAAAATAAATGCCCAAACTACCCTTAATATTAATACTCTAACACAAATGACGTTTACATTCAATCTCTCTTTAAACTATTCTTGACTAAATGTCTTTTTTTAACTTGAAAACATTAGTTCAACTGAAGTTTTATTCTAAAAAACGTTTGTAAATAGTTCACCTGACGTTTTTAAGTTGAAGACATCAGTTGGACTGAAGTTTTTAAAAATTACTTAGGTTTGGGAAATACTTTCAAAACAACCTGGGTTTGGGAATTTTTTTTCAAACTACCATGGTTTGGTAAAAAGCTCGTAACTTGGGATTTGTCTAAATTTTAGGTGTTCAAATAATTTTTTATTTAGAAAGTCTAAAAAGGCTTTTGCTTTTCATAAAACCTCTTGATTTTCTTTGTCCTTTTAATGCCAAGGGACTCCAGAAATTTCTTTATTTGGCAGCATCACAATATTCATTGTTTATAAGTGGAACAAGGCTTTGTTGGGTTGAGTAATATGATCTATTATTGTTTTCTGGAACAATATGTTCTGTTGTATAGACCGCAAATCTTCACTATTATTATCTTTTCTTTTTTCTTTAAGATTAAAATAAATATTCATTCTTAACTAAAATTTGTGCAGGTGTGTTTCACCAGTGTTGGAGATTAGGATTATTGGGCAGGGCATAACTGAACATGCCGAACAATTGGTTGTTTTTTATGGATCTTGATGGGGGATCATCTAACATGCTTCCAATGGATCCACTTGTGCCGCATACTCTAGGGGCACATTTGTTGTCCCACATTAGTTCATTTGTTGACAGTTCTCTTTACCACGCTAGATTCTTGTATGCCCCTGGAAGTTTGGCACTTCGGGAAGCTTTCAACTCTGTTTCAAAATTTGCTGGTGCTCTACTATTTTGGTTTGCTAGTGGGTCGAATTCCAATATTAATCGCCCATTATCCGGAAACTCCGCTTCAGATAATAAAAGCTATAATTCTTTAAGACAAGTCAAGCAAATTAGTTCCACAAGACATAACCTTAAAGGATTTCACTATAATTCAAGATTGAAAGGTGTTGTCCCTATGATTTTTGGTAAGGTTTCTAGTTTCACTGTGGGAAAACTGTGCAAACAAGCTGAACAACTACAATATTTGCCATTGCTCTCACTAGCTGCAGCTCTGGTACCACCATTGGACAATGTGTAAGCTCATTTTTTTTATACAACTGATCCATTTTCACACCATTTTTAGATTTTTCAAAATTTTGGTTCATTGAAGGACATTAAGAATTTTTTGTGCTTTCTATTTTATTGTTTTTCTCGTAGATTTTCCTCATTTTTTTTCCCTTGCTGGTCATCAGATGTCCGAGTGTACTAGCTATTCCACTAGAGAATTGTGATATTGAAACAAAGAAATGCATGAATCAAAGGCTCTGTGATGTTGAGCACGGGGAATGCAGTGATCTTTCCTTCCGCAATTTAAATTGGACACATGCAGTTGAGCCTAGAACCGGCATTGAGTTCCCTACTATCTTGGAGAACATATTATCTGCAGAGAATCATTCCAAGTTTTCATCAGAGGTTGGCATGTGATTTTTATAACTTTTGTTGGTGTTCTCTTGAACATGATATCCTCAAAAACTGTAGTCATGCATTTATTTGCATTTTCTTGCAGTGTAGCAGCTTCCTAGATTTGTATGCTTATTAAATTATAAGATTGGATCTCCAGTTATTGACAATATCTCTGCAGATTTTGTTGTCTTTGCATTTTTTTTCTTTGTAGCAAACACTGATTGTGTAATACCCATCATGCAGATCTGAGACAAATTTCAAGATTTTAGACATTTATTCCGGTGGTTTGTTATTCATTTTGCACATTTTTGCACAATTATATGTCATGTCATTGATCTATAAAGTCTCTTTATAACTCTTGTCACTAATCCTAACTGGCCATGACGAAATCTGCAATACAAATTTTGCACAATTGCTTGGTGCCACCTTCAGCTTTTATTAAGTTCATACAATTCTTCTTGGGTTTTCTTTATATTCGTACTTAATAACTTTGAAAGCTTTGATCAAACTAAGAAGAAAAGACAGAGGAAGAGAAAGAGAAAAGAAGTCTGCTACTCTAATCTTCCATCATAATAAAGCTAGATAGAAGAGTTCCTATATATAAAGACTAGAATACCCCTTGACAAGGCTTTTCACTATTTCTTTCCAGAGAAGGTTGCTCATCCAGCCCAGCGGATGGCAGTGTAATGCTGCCGAAAAATGTAAGCCCCTTTTTCTTTATTGGTAAATATAGGTTGGGAAAACTAATGAGAAATATACATAAACATAAGCACAATCTTAACACTCAAGGATTGAAATATCGTTTCGAAGTATCATTTCAGTTAGCTCAAAAACGAAAATGTTTCAAAAACTAGTCGGAAATGCAATAGAAATACAAAAAAAATATGGAAACACAAATACAATCCATTTATTTATAAAGATAAGCTTTATAATTGATTAATTGATCATATTTATTGGGTTAACATCCATTTATACAAGATAACATCAAGTTGGAGGAAAAAAAAGCTTGACATGTGGCGGAAATCACTTAAATAATAATAAATAATATTCTTTCATTAATATTAAAATCATTGCATAAACAATTTTTACACATAAATACTTAATTTTAGATATTTAACAATTAAGGTATAATTAAATAAATGACTTGCAGTTTTTTAATATACCAATTTAACAAATAATAATAACATAAAAGAATAATTGCAAAAAAGAAAAAAAATAATGAAGGGAATTAAATGAAATTTGTTATACTTATGTATACTTAAAAATTATAATTTGGGGTACTAAAAGAAATTTGTCATACTTATAAGCTAAAACAAAAAAAAAAATGTGAGTGACGAGGCAATCTCGACTCTCAATGAGAAAGAGAGAGATAGGAGTGAGAGAACATACGATCGACGACTGAAGATGTCGAAGAGATAGAGAGAAGAAGAAGACGAACATACCTAGCTCTTGTTCACATTTGAGTATTCTCTTGGTATTTTCTACATCATATTTTGTGATTGATGACCTTTGGTGGATTGTATAATTAATTGTGGGTTTCTTGATGGCGACTTTGAATGGTAGTAATGGTGGTACTCGTGGTGGTGATCGTGAACCGCCTCATAATGTCTGTCGTGGTAGTCTATGCACACAACATAGTGGATGTGGTGGTCATTCTCGGTGGAAGTGCACTTATTGTGGTGGTACAGGACACACTAAGAAGTAAGAATTATTGTTGGGATAAATATAGGAGATCAATATATGCTAATCAGATTTCTAATGATACTTTGGGTTCTCTAGTACATCAGACTTTTACCAGTGGTCCAATTGTTCTACTATTTATTTTCATGATGATCTTTCTTTTCAGTTTTGTCAGTTCATCCAACAATTATCTTTACTTTCTATACATTTATCAGTTCCTACTACCGGTCTTACTAATAGAGGTAATTTTATATGTGTGGTTGATCAACCTTCCTCGTCATTTTGGATTATTGATTTAGGAGCTAGTGCTCATATGTATAGTATTTCTTTTTTTTTTTTTTTTTAATTTTCGTTCGTCTAACTCATGTATTGTGTTGGCTTATAGTTCTTTTCGACTAGTACATGAGACTAACAATCTTTGTCCTACTCAGTTTGTTTGTTCCTAATTTTACCTTTAGCTTGTTATTTGTGAATCACCAAGTCTTTACGGTGTTTAGTAACATTCTCTACATCTTCTTATATTATTTAGGATCCTAAGTTAACAAAGGTGATTGTTTTAGGGCATGAGAGCAATGGCCTTCACTACTTAGATGCTGGAGGTTATGTTCCTACCTTGAGTGCTACTGTGTCTCCTCTCCAGCGGTACTCCCAACTAGGTCATCCCTCCTTTCAAAAGTTGCGTTAAGTTATCCCTAGTTTGAGTTGTTCTTCCATGTTAGAATGTGAGAATTCTCAATTAGGCAAGCATCATCTTAGTTCTTTTCCTCCTAGTTCAAGTCATCAGGCTAGTCATTTTCTTGTTATTCATATAGACATTGGAGGTTCTGCAAGAGTCAAATGTATTTCTGATTTTTAGTATTTGGTAATCTATGTTGATGATTTCTCTCGTATGAGGTAGTGCTTTTTTATGAAATACTAATCTAAATTGCATAAGATTTTTATTATTTTTTATAATAAAATTCTAGTTTAGCTTGATAAACGTATTAATGTTCTTAGGTCTGACAATGCCCTTAAGTATACTCCATTGTTTATAAAAACATTTTGTGTTGACTGTGGTATTATCCATCAAATTACCTCTCCACACGACTCCCAATAAAATGTCGTTGCCGAATGTAAATATCACCATTTGTTGGATATTGCCCGCACCTTTGTTAGGTATCATTAGTTATGCTTTATGCTTTATGCTTTATTTTTAGCTTTGAGAATATTCTTGTACTTTGTGCCTATAAATAAAGTTTGGTCGTAGTTGTGGAATTAAACACACTACTCTCTTCTCATGTTTTTCTCTCTTTATCTCTTCTCTTTTTTCTCCTAACCTGAACAACTTCACAACTCAACTTGGTATCAGAGCAACGATTAGATCTAACCTTTCAAAGTTGTTGGAATTCATCAGAAATTACATAGCGCAACCAGGAATGGGCTTCGTCAGCATCTGATGTGCTGATGTCAGGATCGACTCAGTTAGATTTTTTTTCGGAATCACATGGGTAGACTCGAAATTTGATGCTAAGAATTATGATTATTTTTCTGAATTTTTTTGAAGCCATCTAGCTGGTCATTGGATTTTTCGAAGGTTTTTTTGGAAAATTTTGGTATTACACCCAGATCTACTGTTTTTGCACAATTTGGGCACATTTTTTGGACCCAATCCACTCAATCTGGCTCGACTAGGGTAGAAGAATAATGCCCAGTGGTTTCCCTTGCATCTGGAGTGGATTGGAGCCATTTTTGGCTTATTTTTGGTGTCGGCAGTTGGAATTCCTACTGTTCAGCGATTTTTTTTTGCCTTTGGTTGCCTCACAGAGGCTGGTTGACCTTGCTTTTTGCCCGAACAGCTACTGTTTCCACTTGTTTTGATACCCAGAGGTTGTTTGCCTACATTCTGCTATTGTTGGAGTTATTTAGTGTGTTTCCTGGAGATATCTGGTGGGTTGTTATTGTTGGAGTTGCTGGTGGTGCTGACAGCTTTTGTCTGCTGCTGGTTATTTGTCCTAAGGTTGGACCTTAAGCTTTCTTTGTTGGTTGCCAGCTATTGGGTTGCAGCTACTGGTTGTTGGCCAAGAATTGTACCTTGAATTTTTTTTCTTTTGTTGCTGGCTGCTGATCCTTGAATTAGACCTTTTGCTTTTTTTTGGGCCGTTACTCACTGGTTTTTCTTGGTTGCTAGCTATTGGCATTCGATTGGGCCTTGGGCTGATGTTCTCTTGAGGGCTTTTATCTGGTTGGGTTTGCTGGTTTTTAGCCTCTGGTTGGGCCCCCTCATCCTTGGTCATTTTTTAGCCTTAGTTTGAGGCCTTTTGCTGCTGTGGTGCGAATCTTGGTGTTGTATCCAATTTTGTTGGTCGTGATTGCGTCATTTTGGTGCTTTTTTGGTACCATGGACTAGGATATCTTGAAGTGTGATTATTGTGGGAAGAATAGACTTACTAGGGAGTTTTTTTGGAAGTTGAATGGAGGACTCACACGTGGCCGAGGTGATAGTGTATGGTTCCATGCACACATGACTGAATCTTCAGAACATCCATCTCAATCTAGTGGCAGTACTTCCACTTCCTTTTCTCAGGATGAGATGCAAACTCTCAAAAGTCTAATGGCTCAGCTTGATATTGACAACTTGACAGAACTTTGAACAATAAAACTGAGAAATTATGAATTCCGAGTGAGTGCCATACCATTGCAGGGCTCCTCAATATATAGAATCTGTATTCTATGTTTGGTATCTTTACAATTAATGATTCCCTTTGATTGGGGAATTATACAACTTCCTTTGATTGGGGACTTACACCGCTAGCATATACATACAAGGAAATATTTATGATTCCCTTAGATTAAGGAATCAACCTAAAAGAAAACAAGAAATCCCCATTTGACTGAGGAAACACAATTAGTGTTGACTTCCCCTCAAATTAATGCTGGTGAATTAACCAGCAACAATTTGTTAACTATAAAATTAATGACAATTCTTAGGCAAAGCTTTGGTGAAGATATCAGCGGTTTGAAGCTACATAGGAACATGAGGAAGAGTAATTATGTGCTCATCAAAAGCATTGTGAATGAAATAACAATCCTCTTCAATATGCTTGATCTTACTAGGACTAGTATTGTTAGTATGAAGTTTGGTTGGAGAAGTTTAAGAAAAACCCAATTCTGCTAGAATTCGCTAAAGCCAAATACTTTTTGAACAAGTACTAGACATAGTGCGGTATTCAGATCTGTGGATAACTTGGATACTTGCTTTTGTTTCTTGCACTTACAAGAAATGAGTGGTCTTCTGAGGTACATACACCAGTTGGTGGTAGACCAACGAGTATCTGGACATCTGGCCCAATCAGCATTACAAAATCCTTGTAGATCAAGAGGAGCACCGGCCGAGAAATACAAACCACGCTCAATAGTACCAAGGACATACCAAACAATTTGCTTCATAGTTGTCAAGAAATGATGACGAGGAGCAGTCATGAATTGGCTCATCAAATTAACAACATAAGATACGTCAGGGCGAGTAATAGTCAAGTAAACATGACTCCCAACCAATTGCCTATAATATGTAGGATCGGCAAGGAGATTTCCATCTTCTTTTCGCTACTTGACATTGACTTTTAAGGGAGTATCAACAAGAGTAGAATTCTCCAAACATGCCAAGGAAATCAAATCCTTTGCATATTTTTGTTGATTTACAAAAGCACCACCTTTTGAAGTATGAATCTCCAATTCTAGAAAGTATTGAAGTGGTCCAAGATCCTTAATGTGGAAGGAAGTATGTAAAGTAGTTTGAATGTCTCGTATTCCCTGCATATTGGATCCAGTAAGAATAATGTCATCAACTTAGACAAAAAGTATCGATATATCAGAGGAAGATTGCCAAAGAAACATGTATGCATCATTTTTGCTTTGCCCTAGAAGTCTTTTGAAGTGTCTATCAGAATTTATCAAACTAAGCATGAGGGGTTGTTTGAGCCCATAAAGAGAGCTCTTTAATGAACACACCCCATGTTGTGAATTTCCCTTCACTCCAGGTGGAAGTTTTATATAAACTTCTTTAAGATCACTATAAAGGAAAGCCTTTTTTACATCCATTTGGAAGAGTTACTATAATCAAGGATCAAAATATCGTTTCGAAATGGTCGAAACATCCGAAACGTTTTCGTTTTTAAGAAGACCGAAACAAATTAGAGATGAAATATTTTGTTATATTTCAATACATTTGCACCATTATTTCAGAATGTTTCAATGTATTTCAAGATATTTTGGTATATTTCGACTAATATTTTGAAAAAATAGTACTTAATTTTTTTTTTATTATTTTAATTTTGTTTTCGAAACGGATCGAAATATTTTCGAAATATGTCAAAACGTTTTCGTTTTCTAAGTGACCGAAACAATGCATTGAAACGAAATTTTGATCTTTGACCATGATTGAGAAGCTGCGACAGCAAGCACTGTTCTCACATTGGTCATCTTTGCTATTGGAGCAAATGTTTTCTCATAATTTATTTCATATTCTTGTTGATTGCCAAGAGCAACAAGACGTGCTTTGTAACAATCCAAAGATCCATCAGACTTGAGTTTGATATAATAAACCTATTTACATCCTAAGGGCTTAATATGCTTTAGACAATTAACAATATCCCGGGTGTTGTTAAGAGTAATTGCATCATGTTCTTCCGACATTGCTTGCTGCCAGCAAGGTTGTTGTACAGCCTGAGAATAGGAATTAGGTATAACAACTGAGGATAAGGTAGCAAGCAAATAGATATTAGCAAAACTATAACGATCAAGTGGTTTAGATATCCGATCTAACCTTTGAAAAAGACAATGATGAGGAGTCAGATCAAGTGTAGGAGCAAGTTCTCGGTTGGGGTCCAGCTCTGCAGAATTGTTATGACCTCGTTGCATATAAACAATCCCAGGTTTAAATCTTGTTACCGCAGAAAAATTGTTGAATTCATGCAAAACACACTGGGATAGTTCAAGAAGAGGAGTGTGATGAAGTTGAAAGAAAAAACTGATTTCCAAGAATAACATTTGTTGACACACAAATGTGATGAACAGCAGGGTCATAGCAAATAAAAACCTTTTTGATGGGCTGCTTAACCAAGGAAAACACATTTGACAGATTGAGTGGAGAGTTTGTTCCTTTCACGAGAAGGTAAATGAACAAAACAAACACAACTGAAAGTGTGGAGATGATTATAACTAGAGTATTGGCTAAATAAACAAAAATGTGGAGATTGATTTTGTAACTTCACTGATGGAAGTCTATTGATAACATGGACAGCTGTAGAGATGGCTTCAACCCAAAATTTCAACAGCACTAATGATTCAAGAAGAATTGTGCGAGCCACATCCAAAAGGTGTCGATTTTTTCTTTCAATAACCCCATTCTGTTGGGGAGTATCCGTACATGACCTCTAGGAAACAATCTCTTTGGTGCGAAGAAAGACTTGAAAATCATTCAAAAGGTACTCGCCACCAGAATCACAACGAAAAATTTTGATGCTTATGGAAAATTGGTTCTCAATAAGAGTTAAAAAAAATTTCAAAGCATCAAAAGCTTTCGAATTACAATGCAGAAAATAGATCCATGTGTGATGGCTAAAGTCATCAATGAATGTAATGAAATATTTATAATGACTATGAGAAATAATGAAGGCAAACTAGACATCACTGTGAATTAAATCGAAATACTTGGTAGTGAAGCCTTTGTGTGTGGGAAAATGTAAAATTTTACGTTTCCCCATTTTACAACCGTGACAATTGGAAACAACATCACGTGAAGAAATATGCTGATTATTCAGTAGTAGCCAAGAGTTCAACATGAACAACAACTGATTTGCATTGGATGCCCAAGACACTTAAGCCATAAACGAGAAGTAGTACTAGAAGAAGAAACATTAGAAAACAAAGATTTATAAAGTTGTGGCATTGATAAGCTAAGAGAAAACAATCTTCTACTTTTGCCCCTTCGCGATTACTTTGTCCGACACCGGATCCTGCAACAATACAACCAAATGAAGAGAATTGGATATTGCAATTATTATCAACAAGCTATCCAACAGAAAGCAAATTTGAAGACAAATTAGTTAAGTAAAACACTTGTTGCAAGGGCAATGAGAGTAATAGTCCCAATGGCTTAAATGGGTAGACATTGTCCACTGGCAATAAGAATTTACTTATTCCCTTGATAGGATTGAATATCAATAAAATGGTCCAAAGAAAATGTCATATGATTCGACGCACCCAAATCAACATACCAGGTTTGGGATTTGGTTGGTTTACCTCTGAGTCCAAGTGCTGAAAAAGCTGATAAGATCATTTGTTGCTCTACCTCAGGAATAAGAGCTGATTGTTGGGAAGGAGAAGCATGAATTTGTTGTTGATATCAAAGAAAACTAGGGTTATCTTTAACTAAGATGGGCAGTCTCCTAATCGGATATGTTTTATCTTGTATTTAAATTATGTTGTACATATTTAGATAAGATAAAGGCAAGTAGTTGAGTTAGGTCAGTAGTTGAATTAGAGTCAAATTCAATTTTGTAACTGTAGAACGATTGTATTTTATTTTAAAAGGGAAACAGATACCGGGTAGACACATACCGGCCAATTTTGATCAAATATTGACATGGTACCGGAGCAAGGTTCTAATTACCTATGAGTTGTTTTTTTTTTGATGAACCCGAAGTGAAACGAACACGCTGATCCAACGTACGAGTAGGTCGTTTCGAGATCGATTCCGATCGCTGGTCCCTCTCCTTTTCCGACGTCAAGTTTTCATCTTCTTCGTCTCTAGGTGTTCTTTGGCACTATGGTCTTCGCCTGGGTGTTCTTCGTCTCTGGTTTTTTTTCTTCTTGTGTGATTATTGGCACTGTCTAGGTGGTTTGTGGGGTTGTGCGACGTCATCTGTGGGTGCTCTTTGTCTGTCAGCAACAGTGTGCTATTTCTTGGGTTACGGCCATCTCTATTTAGGCTTCAAGTCCTTGCAACTTTTTTGATGGTATTCAGCATGCTTTGCCCCCTCTCTTGGTGATTTTGACAACTCTGTGGTATTAGAACTCATTAGTGGCTTCTCTGCTTCTGTTTCGACAACCTCTCTCAGTGATTTCTACTGCTGTGGGTCTCGACTTTTATTTGTCTTTGGCTCTTGGTACAGACCAATATTTTGTTCATATATCGGTTTGTTTTGAATTTCATTTATCTGCTATGGATTCCACTACCGTATGTGTGAAATTTACCGAAAAAAATTACACTACTTGGGCTTTTCATTTTGAGATTCTTGTCAAGGGTAAAGAGCTCTGGGGTTATGTTGATGGCACTATTCATGCTCCTAAAAGTGCAAAGGAATTATCTATGTGGGAAAGTAAAGATGCCAAGATCATGTCTTGGATCCTCGGCTCTATGGAGCCCTATATTATTCTTAATCTACGCCCGTACAAATCTTCCAAGGCTATGTGGGAATACTTGAAGAGAATTTATGCTCAGAATAATTCTGCCCGACATTTTCAGCTTGAATTTGAGATGTCTAATTTTTCTCAAGGTGACCTATCAGTGGAAACATTCTATTCTGATTTTTCAAATCTGTGGGCTGAATATACTCACCTTGTGTATTCCTCTGTCTCTGATGAGGGTCTTCCTCATGTGCAAAGTGTGCATGAAACCAGTAGGAAGGATCAGTTTCTTATGAAACTTCGTCCAGATTTTGAATCTGTTCATTCTCAATTGATGAATCGAGTTCCAGTGCCCCTCTCTTGATGATTGTTTGGGCGATTTGCTTCGGGAGGAGCAAAGGTTATTTACTTGGAGTACAATGGAACAACAGGTTCCATCTCCTGTTCAGGTGACCTTTACAGCACAAGGAAAATCAAAGAGCCAAGACTATAGCACTACAAAATGCTATAGCTGTAAGGGTTTTAGACACTTTGCTGCTCACTGTACATAGAAATTTTGCAATGATTGCAAAAAATCTGGCCATATTATCAAAGATTGCACAATCCGACCTCCTTGAAGACAAGAGCATGCCTATTCCACCTCGGTTGAAGTCTCAGGTACATCCTTGTCTACAGCTTCTGCTGCCTCCACTCATGCTTCAGTACATGTCGGTTCCAATTCCATTACTCTTACTCCAGATATGGTTCAACAAATGATTATTTATGACTTTTTCCGCTTTAGGCATCTCTGGCAAACCAAAGTCATTTCCTAATTCTTGGCTCATAGATTCTGGTACATCAAATCATATGACTAATAATCTCATTTTGTTACATAATCTTCAGTCTTATGATGGTCCTCTCAAAATACACACAGCAAATAATAGTTCATTACCAATTTCTGCTGTGGGTGATGTGTCCCCTCTCATTCGCAATGTTTTGGTTTCTCCTCATCTTTCCTCTAGTTTACTTACTGTTGGACAACTTGTTGACAATAATTGTAATGTCTCCTTTTCATCTTTTGGTTGTGTTGTGCAGGATCAAGTGTTCGGGAGGATGATCGCGAGGGGTCCTAAGAAGGGTCGGCTATTTCCGTTCAATCCTAGTTCAGTTTTTGTTGAGTCTAGTCCTTTTATTTCTTGTAATGTTGTCAAAATAAGTACTAAAGATTGGCATTGCTGTTTAGGGCATCCCAATCTTAATGTACTCCACACTTTGTTTAAATCTGGTGCAATTGATAATAAAAATTCTGAGTTGATAGAAATGAGTTCTTTTGATTGTACTTCTTGCAAACTTGCCAAAAGCAAAGTGTTACCGTTTCCACAACATAGTTCTCATGCTTCTCAAGTGTTTGACATAATTCATAGTGATGGTTGGGGAATATCTCCCGTTATCTCACATGCTCACTATAAATACTTTGTTACTTTTATTGACGATTATAGTAGATTCACTTGGATCTATTTTCTTCGTATTAAAAGTGAAGTATTCTCTGTTTTCAAGGCCTTTCTTGCACTCATTCAAACACAATTTTCTTCCTCTATCAAGGTCTTACGATATGAGAATATATGCCTAATGAATTTCAGAGTTTTCTTCAAGAAAAAGATATTCTTTCTCAACGTTCTTGCCCCTCTACCCCCCAACAAAATGGGCTAGTTGAGTGTAAGAATGGGCATTTACTTGATATGGTTTGGGCCCTTCTTATTTGCTCATCAGTTCCACCTCGTTTTTGGTGTGAGGCAACCGCTGTCCATTTAATTAATCGATTGCCTACACCAGTTTTACACAATGTTTCTCCCTATTCCATACTGTTTGGTCACACACCTAATTATTTTGATTAGCATATATTTGGTTGTGTATGTTTCGTTCATCTTCCACTGCATGAGAGCATAAATTGACTGCTCAATCTGTTAAGTGTGCTTTTCTTGGTTATAGTTCAACTCAAAAAGGATTTCTTTGTTACGATCCTACTACTCGAAAAATCCGAATTTCCAGGAATGTTTTGTTTTTTGAGAAGCAGCCATTTTTTCTCTCTCATGATGATCCTATTTCACCAAGTTTTTCAATTCTTCATGATGAGCCTGAGTCCTTACCAGATTTTTCAATCACCAGATTCTACTACATCTTCTGATCCAGTGGCTTGGTTTAAACCAGGTCTTGTCTACATTCAACGTATTTTGGCTTCTCAAGATTCTCCTCCTCCGACGCCTGATCCGACATCCACTATAGCTCCTGTTGTGCCAGTTCCTCGAAAATCTACTCGTGTTTCCCATCCACCAGATCGGTATGGTTTTTCTTCCCCTACTTCTGTGACTGCTACATTATCTTCCATTGCTATCCCAACTTCATACAAGCAGGCTATGGAACATGAGTGCTGGAAGCAAGCGATGCAAACAGAACTTGATGCACTTGCAGATAATCAGACTTGGGATGTGGTACAATGTCCTCCTTTGATCAAGCCAATTGGTAGCAAATGGGTCTACTCCGTCAAGCTTCATTCTGATGGTTCACTAGAACGATACAAAGCTAGATTGGTTGCTTTGGCTGGGTCTACTCCATCAAGCTTCATTCTGATGGTTCACTAGAACGATACAAAGCTAGATTGGTTGCTTTGGGGAATCGCCAAGAGTATAACATAGATTATGATGAGACCCTTGCTCTGATTGCCAAGATGACTACTGTTCGTCTGTTACTTGCTCTTGCTGCTTCTAACTCTTGGCAATTACGACAGATGGATGTCAAGAATGCTTTCTTACATGGGGATCTAAAGGAAGATATATACATGAGACTCCTATCTGGTATGCCTATTTCATCCCCTACAATTGTCTGTAAATTGAAGAAGTCTTTATATAGTCTCAAACAAGCTCCTCGAGCTTGGTTTGAAAATTTTCGCAATACTTTACTAGAGTTTTCTTTTGAGCAAAGTAAGTATGATGCTTCCTTATTTTTGCACAAGGGGGATGTTGGAGTAGTATTTTTGTTGGTATATGTTGATGATAGTTTCATCTCTGGTTCAGATGGCCCATTGATTCAAAAACTTCAACATCTTCATAATGTGTTTCAGATGAAAGATCTTGGGGATCTTACCTACTTTCTTGGGTTGAAAGTTAGGTCGCCGCCACATGGTTTATTTCTCAATCAACACAAGTATATTCAAGATGTAATTCAGTTAGGGAGATTGGAAGATACTACTCCAGTGATACTCCTCAGGAAGTGAATGTCAAGTATAGGAAAGACGGAGGCGAACTTCTCCCAGATCCTACATTATATCGTAAGTTGGTTGGCAGCTTGATTTATCTCACCATCACGCGTCTTGATATTTATTATGCCATCCACATTGTTAGTAAGTTCATGGATTCTCCCCGACATCTCCATTTTGTTGCGGTTTGTTGGATTATTTGCTATCTACTTGGGACTCCTAATCGTGGGCTTCACTTGACTGCCTACGGTGGTGCAGATTGGGCTGGTTGTCCGGACTCTCGCTGTTCTACTGCTGGATGATGTTTCTTCCTTGGGAACTCTCTTATCTCTTGGAAGTGTAAGAAGCAGGATTGTGTATCTAAATCATCTACGGAAGCTGAATATAGGGCAATGTTTGCTGTATGTTTAGAAATTATGTGGTTGCTTGGTGTTCTTTCAGAACTCGGATTTGCACAGACACACCCCACGCCTCTTCATGGTGATAATACAAGTGCCATTAAGATTGCAGCCAACCCAGTTTTTCATGAACGTACGAAGCACATCGAAGTTGATTGTCACTATATCCGAGATGCTTATAAGTCTAAAGCCATCAGTCTCCCTCATGTGCCCACTGAACACCAAGTAGCTGATATCTTCACCAAAGCTCTGACTCGACAACGGCATCAATACTTGGTTAGAAAATTGCTGCTAGTCGACTCACTAGCATCAATTTGAGGGAGGGTATCAAAGAAAACTAGGGTTTTCTTTAACTAAGATGGGCAGTCTCCTAATCGGATATGTTTTATCTTGTATTTAAATTCTGTTGTACATATTTAGATAAGATAAAGTCACGTAGTTGAGTTAGAGTCAAATTCAATTTTGTAATTGTAGAACGATTGTATTTTATTTTAAAAGGGAAACAGATACCGGGTAGACACATACTGGCCAATTTTGATCAAATATTGACAGTTGAGAGGGTTGAACTTGTTGCTGAGAAATCTGAAATTGATGATGGGAAGGTTGTGGCGCATTAATGGCAGAAATTGCATCTTGAGCTGTATGAAGAGCTCGATTGCCTTTGTTTTGTGGCCTTTGTCGGCAATTAGTAATGAGATGACCAGTTTTTTTGCAGTAGTTACAGAATTTTTTTTGACATTGATTTGCTAAGTGATCATATTCTTTACAACTATAACATTGAATTTTACTCAGGTCACGATTCCTGATCTGACCAACATAAGCAACATCCAAAGTGGATCCCCTTTTTTGTTCAAACATCGCTTGAGTGATGCAGCGTTGTGCTTCTCTAAGAAGTTCCCCAAGGTAGACTTCCAAGGAAGTAGTAGGCACACACGTCAGAAGGCTTGATTGAACTATCTCATATTCACTTTGTAGTTTCATCAAGAATTGATCACATTGAGTGTCCTTATGAGCCTTTTGAAAATCTGGAAGAGAAGTTGCTGGAATAGTGGAATATATCAATTCACTATATTCAGTCCACAAAATCATGAGACCAGAATAATAGTCTTGTATAGGCTGATTTCCTTCTAAATATTTAGAGATATCACACTCCAATTGATATGATATTTTTGGGCCGAGTAATCCTGATTATAGACTTTGGTCAGAAAATCCCACATTTCCTTCGAGGGTTTATAAGGACGCAGATTGAGAACAATCTGTTGATCAACAGAGCTTAATATTCAACTCATAATCTTTTCGTCATTGGTCTCCCATTGACTCTTTTTGGTAGAGTGAGTGGGTTTATCAACAGTCCCATATATGTGTCCCCAGAGATGTTTACCTCTTGCAATGAGGTGAAAACTTAAACTTTCACGAGAAGTTATTCTTCCCATTGAATTTAACAGAAATTATTTCGACCTTGTCAACCATGACTGATTCATAGAGTGGAACCAGAATTAAACGAGAAAGACTACAGAGCAGAAACAAGCGTGCTTGCTGATGTATCTCCACAAAGAAATCCAAAGACCAAGAAGCAGCAATGTGCGCAGAAGTAACACGAAAATCAGAAAACCAAAGGACAGTAAAATAACCCTTTGTTTTTTTTTTTTTTTTCTCCCAAAAGAAAACTCTAGAATGGCTTTGATACCATGACAAAATGACACAACTTTGAACAATAAGACTCAGAAAAAATGAATTCTGAGTAAGTGTCATACCCTTGCATGCCTCCTCAATATATAGAATCTGTATTCTATGTTTGGTATCTTTACAATCAATGATTCCCTTTGACTGGGGAATTATACAACTTCCCTTTGATTGGGCACATACACAGCTAGCATCTACATACAAGGGAATATTTATGATTCCCTTTGATTAAGGAATCAACCTAAAAGGAAACAAGAAATCCCCATTTGACTAAGGAAACACAATCAGTGTTGATAAATATTTCCTTTACTCATGCTTCTTCTTCGTCCAACTTTGCTCAATTAGGTATATCTACTAGTGCATTTAGTGTTTCATCCTCATACACTCCTTAGATAATTGACTATGGAGCCACGGACCACATGACCGGTTCCTCTAGCCTTTTCTCTTCATATTCTACACGTTCAGGTAGGGTTAAGGTAACAATGGCAAATGGAACTTTATTCTCTATTTCAAGAAATGTTTCAATTAATTGCTCTTCAACCTTACCCCTTTCATCCGTTCTCCATGTCCCCAATTTTTCTACAAATTAATTGTTGGTTAGCAGTATTACCAATTCTCTAAATTGTTCAATGACCTTTTATCATTCTCATTGTATCTTTCAGGATCTGGAGTTGGGAAAAACTATTAGCAGTGGTAGAGCACATGGTGATCTATACTTTTTGGATGCTGAAGCTTTTTCTCGTTCAACCAATCTAGCACTTCGAGCAGATGGTGTTTTGGCTCTTCAACTCTTACAACAGTGGTATGGACATTTGGGGCATCCTTCATTTGGTGTATTGGAGAAACTTTTTCCTAGTCTAGTGAAGCAATGCACTAGGAATACATTTGTTTGCGATGCATGTGAACTTGCAAAGCACAAACGTTCATTATATCCTAGTACTAATAGTAAAGCACTGCTCCCTTTGTTATTATTCACTATGATGTGTGGAGACCTTCCCATATTGTGTCTACTTCTGGTTATTATTGGTTTGTCGCTTTTATTGATTGTTATTCACGTCTTACTTGAGTTTACTTATTCCGTACTAACAGTGAAGTTTTGTCTTACTTTAGATTTTTTTCATAAAATAAAGAGTACCCAATTTGATACTAAAATCAAAATCCTTCAAAGTGATAATGAGATTGAGTAGATAGATGGAGAATTCCATTCCTATCTTAATGAGAACGACATTCTTTATCAAACCTCTTATGTGCATACCCTTAAACAAAA
>CAUOFW020001629.1:0-78873 GCA_963454935.2 Ilex paraguariensis | reverse complement strand
AAGTAATGTAAGCTCAGTGTATGGGTATTGCGATTTTTTTCTCTTCGCATGGGTTGAAAGAAGTTGGCTATAATAGCCGGTGTAACATGAAAAACTCTACCCCGTACAAATGCACGTATATGTCTTTCTTCAATTATCTGAGAATTATTGTAGGATTCACGGACCAGGCAGTCATATGCAGGAACACATAATTTAACATAATCTAACCAGCCTCTAGCAGCAAGAATTTCTCTAATTCTTATGGTATCAAAATCTTCAAACACAACCGGTCTTTCAACGATAATAGTTTTCATAAAAAATTTAGTATCATACCAGTTTTGTTGTTCAATATTTTCAAACATCACCTTGTTGAAGAAGTTTCCTGGTTGTGGTTGTTGTGGAGGTACTTGGGGTTGATCCCTTTGTGCTCGTCTCGAAGATCTCCTTGCCCTTTGTCTCGAATCTATTTTTTCTTGATTTTTCTTCAGATTCTCTGTTTCAGTTGATTTTGATCGGTAAATATGTTCCAAATGTGATGGGTAAAAGGATAATCGGAACAAATTTGAGTGAAATTGACTGAGTGTAGCAGATTTGAGGTCTTGGGTTTGAGATTTTCGGCTATGGCCGAAATTTTTGGTTGCAACGTGATGAAGATGATCGGTTTGCATGGAGAACCATATTTATATTAAGGGCCACTGTCTGGATGGTGGGACTGCCGTCTGGATGGTCTAATGTTACTAGTTTTGGGTTTTGTATACTGCAGGCTACTTTATTTTTTGCAATTTTCTTTTGTTCTTCAAATTCCTGCAAAATACAAAATACAATATATATATATATATATATATATATATATATATATATATATATTCTACACAATTTTTGCTAATCACTCTTTTTTCTTGTCAAAAAAATTGGTGGGTTTTTAATTTTTATTTGTTGTTGAATATTTACTAATTTTTTAATCAATTTATAGTTATTTACATTTATGTATAATTCTTCCAAAGATTTTATATTAATCAGATTGATTCAACGTCAGAACTGTCTAGTTCAGTGACACTAGTGACACGGTTAATTTCAGTTCGCACGTATCTGTTTAGCATTGGGCCAGAATAGGATGGCTTCTTAGGATAATCTTTGTTCTGTCCATCCCTAATCCACCGTAAACGATCTAACGATCGACCTGAAATTGGTTTTGCACACTTATTGTACCGTCTCAGATGTTCCATACGACCACATTTTACACAAGTACAAAGACGATTTGCTCGTCGATGTTTGGCATATGTACTATTTCCACATAGAGGTTGTGCTTGGTTTTCAAAAATCTCTAAATTTCTAACATATCTAGCTTTTTGCATAATCAACGTATGTATATCTTTTAGGAAGCGACATAGTAAAATTAAATTTAACCAAAATAATTTTTCGTCCATTTTTCAAAATATTTTTTTTTAATAAAAGAAAATGACTCAAAAAATTATCGAAAATTAACTCACTATCTACTTTTTTAACGTCTGCCAGTCACAAAGACAAACAAAAATTTTTAAATAACAAGCACTATTTTAAACACACAAAGCAAATTCACATGCCTATCTCCCCAACTTAAATTAATTGTTATATGCAATGTAAAAACAGTAATAATCATTATTTAAGAATAAAAACCAAAATTTGTTGTTTTTCAACAGTTACGATGTCTGACTTTCACTCAGGAGTTTTAATCTGTCAAATAAATTACACATAATTAATACTATTACTTACAAACAACCAAATATATAATTAGTGCACATAAACTGGATCAAAAAGCAACACAGAAGTTACATCTTGTGTGAATCTATCATAGTATGGTTTAAGTCTTTGTCCATTTACTATGAAGATAGTCCCAGTTATTGGGTTTTCAATTTCAATTGCCCCATAATCAAAGACTTGCTTGACTATATACGGTCCTGTCCATCTAGATTTTAGTTTTCCAGGGAATAACCGAAGCTTTGCATTGTAAAACAGAACTTTTTGAGATGGTTTAAAAGATTTTCGCACAATATTCTTATCATGGAATATTTTGGTTCTAAATTTTGCAATTTTTGCATTTTCATATGCTTCATTTCTTAATTCCTCTAATTCATTTATTTGTACTTTACGATACATTCCAACTTCATTTATGTCAAAATTCATCATTTTGATTGCCCAATATGTTTTATGTTCTAATTCTACAGGCAAGTGACATGGTTTACCATAAACTAACCTATAAGGAGACATTCCTATAACAGTCTTTTACGCAGTACGATAAGCCCAAAGCGCATAAGTCAATCTTAATGACCAATCCTTACGATCTGGATTTACTGTCTTTTCTAAAATGTATTTTATCTCCCTATTAGCTAATTTTGCATGGCCACTTGTTTGTGGATGGTATGAAGTGGAAATTTTATGTGAAATTGAATATTTTTTCATCAGGTTTTCAAAAACTTTGTAACAAAAATGTAATCCACCGTCACTTATAATGGCGCAAGGAATTCCAAATCTGGATAAAATATTTTCTTTTAAAAATTTGATTACTGTTTTGTGGTCATTATTTCTACAGGGAATTGCCTCTACCCATTTAGAAACATAGTCAACTGCAACTAAAATATACAAATATTCAAAGGACGGGCAAAATGGTCCCATAAAATCGATACCCCAACAATCAAAAATTTCAATAACTAAGATAGGGTTTAAAGACATCATATTTTTTTTGAAATATTTCTCATTCTTTGACATCTGTCACAGTTTAAACAAACGATATGAACATCTTTAAAAAGAGTTGGCAAATAAAATTCACACTACAAAATTTTAGCAACGATTTTCTTTGGAGCAAAGTGGCCTCCGCAAGCTTCGGAGTGACAAAACTGAATTACCTGACTAATTTCATGATTAGGCACACAGCGTCTAATTATTTGGTCCTTATAGTATTTAAACAAATAAGGATCTACCCAGAAAAAAAATTATGTACCTCATTTAAGAACTTGTTTTTATCAGTCAAGGTATAATTACAAGGAATAGTACCAGTAGCTAAATAATTGGCTATATCTGCATACCATGGTACTTCGGTTATTGCTAAAAGTTGTTCATCTAGAAAGGTTTCTTTAATTGGAATTGGTTCTTTCTTTTGATCGTAATTTAATCTTGACAAGTGATCTGCTACCACATTCTCTACTCCTTTCTTATCTTTAATTATAAGATCAAATTCTTGAAGTAATAAAATTCATCGTAGGAGACGTGGTTTAGCTTCTTTCTTAGTCAGTAAATATTTTAAGGCTGCATGATCTATAAATACTACAATTGACGATCCAACCAGATATGATCAAAATTTATCTAATGCAAATACAACAGCAAGTAATTCTTTTTATGTGGTTGAATAGTTCATTTGTGCATCATTTAGAGTTTTGCTTGCATAATAGATAACATAAGATTTTTTCTCTTTTCTTTGACCTAATACAGCTCCTACTGCATAATCACTTGCATCACACATTAGTTCGAAAGGTAGAGACCAGTCTGGAGTTTGCATGATAGGTGCAGAAATAAGCATGTTTTTTAATTTATCAAATGCTAATTGACATGCATCATTCCATTCAAAATTTATATCTTGACATAAGAGATTATAGATTGGTCTTGATATTGAACTAAAATTTTTAATGAATCTTCGATAAAATCCAGCGTGACCCAAAAAAGACCGAACATCTTTTACGATTTTTGGTGAAGGAAGATTAGCTATTAAGTCAATTTTTGATTTATCAACTTCAATTCCTTTTATATAAACTATATGACCCAAAACAATACCTTGTGTAACCATGAAATGACATTTTTCCCAATTTAAGACAAGGTTTGTTTCTTCACATCTAATAAGTACTTTTTTCCAGATTTTCTAAACATAAGTTAAATGAATCACCGTATACTGAAAAGTCATCCATAAAAACTTCTAGATATCGTTCTACCATATCACTAAATATACTTAGCATGCAACGTTGAAAAGTAGTTGGGGCATTACATAACCCAAAAGACATTCTTTTATAAGCAAAAGTTCCAAATGGACATGTAAATGTAGTTTTTTCTTGATCATCTATTACAATTTCAATCTGATTATAACCAGAATATCTATCTAGAAAGCAATAATATGCATGCCCAGCTATTCTTTCCAAGACTTGATCTAGGAATGGTACAGGAAAGTGATCTTTTCTTATAAGAGAATTCAGCTTTCAGTAGTCAATACATACACGCCAACCTATAACTGTACGCATTGGAACTAATTCATTTTCTTGATTTTTTTCTACTGTAACACCAGATTTCTTAGGAACTATTTGTGTAGGACTAACCCATTTACTATCAGATATAGGATAGATAATATTAGTATCTAATAGTTTAAGTACTTCAGCACACACTACTTCTTTTAAGTAGGGATTCAATCTTCGTTGCATCTGTCGAGATGGTTTATCATTGTCTTCCAAATAGATACAATGAGTACATAGAAGTGGACTTATACATTTTATATCTGCAATCGTCCATCCAATAACACTCTGGTGTTTTTTCAAAACTTTTGTCAGTTCTTTTTCTTGAATTTCAGATAACTTTGATGATAGTATAACTGGATATAATTCTTTTTCTCCTAAAAAGACATATTTTATGTTAGTTGGAAGAGGTTTTAATTCTGGCTTAAAAACTTTGACATTGGATTCTACAAGTTTTGGTAACAATTCTTTGCACTGTAGATCCTTTGTGGATGTATTTTCAGATTTGGTTGTAGGTACTGATTCTAATGCCAATAACTCTTTGTTTAGAAAATTCTTTTCAAAATATATTTGACTTAATGTCTCAACACGGTTTACTTCATATGGTTCTTCTTTGTCTTCTTCTTCTTCTCTAGGTCGTTTTGTACTTTTAAAAATATTTAGTTCCAAGGTCATATTTCCAAATGATATTTTCATGATTCCATTCCTACAATTAATCAATGCATTTGATGTAGCTAGGAATGGTCTACCTAAAATTATAGGTATATATTCAAATGAACATCCTTGACAACATGGCTCCATGTCAATAACAATAAAGTCTGCTGAAAAATAGAATTGATCAACTTGGACAATCACATCTTCTATAATTCCTCGTGAAGTTTTTATTGATTGATCTGCTAGTTGTAGTTTAACATGGGAAGGTTTTAATTCACTTAATCCTAGTTGTGTATATACTAAATATGACATTAAATTACAACTGGATCCAAGATCTAGCAGGGCTTGGTTAATTCTATAATTTCCAATAAGACATGAGACTGTAGGACTACCCGAATCTTTATACTTAAGAAGTGTGTTTTGATGTATTATAGTATTAACTTGTTCAGTTGAAAATATTTTCTTTGGTACATTAGTTCTTCTTTTGATTGTGCAAAGATCTTTTAAAAACTTAGCATAAATTAGAACTCGTTTTATTGCATCTAACAAAGGAAGGTTAATTTTTACTTGTTTAAATAACTCAAGAATGTCATATTGATCTTTTTCAGATGAAGGTTTCTTGATTCTTTGAGAGAAAGGTAAAGGAATAGGACATGGATGATCTTTTTCATGTTCTTCTGGTTGTTTTTCAATTGAAGGTTCAGGTTCAAGTGGTTCGTTAACAGGAATTGGTTTATGTATATTCTTTGGAATCTTAGATCTTATAGTTTTATCAATTACCTTACCACTTCTCAATGTCGTGACTGCATGTACTTGACTTGGAGAGGCTTCAAATGACACAGAATTAGTTTGATTCTGACTTTGTGGAGTTTAGGTTGAGATGGAAACTTTCCTTTTTCTGTAGTACTTAAAGACTGAGTCAATTTAGCAAGATGACTTTTAATATGTTCAATACTTTGTGAAGTTTGAAATTTAAAATCATTGAATGCTTGATTTGTTTGAGTATTGAAATTCATTTGACTCTGAATAAATTGATTCATAGTGTTTTCCAGAGTTCTTTTCTGAGGCGGTAGATATGGTTGATATTGTTGTTGATTTTGTACCTGTGATGGGCCTTGTGTTTGATTTGTAGGTTGTATATTTCTCCAACTAAAATTCGGATGATTTCTCCATCCTAGATTGTAAGTTTCAGAATATGGATTCAAATAAGGCTTATTATTATTATAAGTTGGAACAACATTTGATTGTTCAATTAAAACTTCTTTGAATGCTGGTATAGTTGGACATTCCCACCAGGATGTCCTGACAACGCACATATTTCACATATTTGGTGAGTAGAGGTAACAACAGATACTTGCTTAATTTTTTTCATTTCCAAAGCCTCTAGTTTTCGAGATAGATTAGCCATTTTAGCTCTTAAATCATCATCGTCTTTCAAAATATATTTTCCTCTTTCAAATGTAGATGGCTTATTTTCTACAATGTTTGAAGAAGTCGAGTCCCACATCTGAGAACTCTCAGAAATAGTATCAAAAAATTGAAATGCTTTGTAACACCCCGCATTTTCTTTTATATATGTATATAGATATATAGTAAATAATTGTTGTAAAAATGGGGATATGTGTAGTGATGTGTGTTTGAATTTGGTAGAATGAAAAAGGGATGAACAGTGCACTGGCTGTAACATCAAGCTCGATTTCGACCTTGATGCAGTCCATATCTCTCAAAACTTAAAACATGAAATTTGTAGATCTCTCTCTTAGGATTTCATATCACCTTGAATCATCTCAATCGGAACTAGGAGGAAGGAGTTATGTCCATATTACGAAGTAGTGTCTACACTGTCCAAAAATCTGTCCGGCAGACTACCTTTCGCTAATTTCATCATAACTCTTTATTGGAAAGTCCGAATTGTGCACCGTTATTTTTGTTAGAACCCTAACTCGTATATCTTTCCAACCATATAGGTTACACCTCCTAGAAATACCTGAGTCAAATCATTTTATTCTATGAAGTTGACCAAAAATCTGCACTATGGTGCTCCTTGGATAGTAAAGGGTTGTGCTTTCTTATTAGACCTTGAAGGTGTAAAACCCCATATGTTACATTAATATATTAATGTACTTGTTTAGTGATTCTTCTATATGTAATGACTTAAGAATAAACCATATATATATATTAAAATCGTAAGGATATCACCTATAGTAGTTCGAAGGAATAAAATAGAAATTTTAATGTTCCAAGTGTGAATTTATTTTAGTTTTGAAATAAATCATAAAAAGAAATTTTTTTAGGTTAAAATAACATTAAAAATGAATCCGGAACATCGAAAAACCTTAGGGTAGTCGTATGGATCAAATTGGAGATTTCTAGTGGCAAAACTGTAATTTTGGAAAAAAACTCAAAATTCAGCCCATGAACAGTGATTGTCGCGGACTGCTGTGTTTAAAACACAGAAACCAGCCCATTTCCTTCCATTTTTTCTCACATCTCTCACCCCCAAACCCCTTAGCACCCTTGGGGAAGATAGAGGAAAGGAGGAAAGGGAGAAAGGAGGTCATTAGAGCTTGGGTTTGTGGTTTGAAACTTTGATTCAAGGTAGGGGTTTTTCTTCCATGCTTGTCCATTGAGGCTAAGGCTAATATATATATATGTTTTGACTCATACTTGTATGTATTTGCTAGGAATTCCTTGTTTCTTGGTTTTCTTGCAATTATGGCATGTCTTAAACAAAGTTAGGATTGATTACCCATGAAACTTCTTTTATAGCTTTAAAACCCTAGTTTTTGGGAAAATATGGAATTCTCTTTCTACATTTGCTCAAGCTTGGTTTTGAGAACTTTAGTGCTTTGTGTGAGTAATGAAAATGATGTGGTGGTGATCTCTTGTATTTTTCTTAATTGGTTATTTGGATTGTCGCATGATAAAATTTGGGGATTTTGATAATGGTTGCTTGTTGAGGGAAATTTGTGGATTTTATCTTGTATGTGATTGTTGGTATGAAAAGAGGATAATTATGAACCGAGGTTACTCGTAAGTATGCGGTTAAGTGTGGAATACTTGAAGGGGGGTAGAGGTTACTTGTAAGTATGCTACCTACCAAAAGAGGATATTTATGAACCGAGGTTACTTGTAAGTATGCGGTTATGTGTGGGAGACTTCAAGGGGGGTAGAGGTTACTTGTAAGTATGCTACCTACCTAGAAGGACATCTAACGACCGCGGTTACTTGTAAGTATGCGGTTATGGGAAACAAAGACTTGAAGGGGGTGGAGTTTACTTTTAAGTATGCCACCTGCCAAAGGAAATATAATAATTGATGGTGGAATAAGCGTTCCTTTTTGTATTATGGTGTTACTATTGCATTTCCCACAAGAGCTTGTGGAGGTATGGGACTCTACAAGAACTTGTTGGAAATGGTTATGGTTGCTCATTGTGACTTGGGTTTACTGTTCATTTAAATTATTGCGAATGTTTAAACTTGAGATCTGTTTCAAATGTCACGGTTTTACTTCAAATGTTATATGATATTTTGAAAAATAAGACCGAACTGTTTTACTTATTTTCTAAACCTTGTATGAGTATGGAAGGAATGTTGCTACAGAGCTTAGTGCTCATCCCCTACAAATAATATCTTTTCAGATTTCGTCTATGAGGAGGAGTTACAAGTAGATGAACCAGTGCATGGGGAAGCTCCCCTAGAGGGGAACGGGGGTCCTGAACTGGATGCCTAGAGTTATATTTCTTTTGTACTAGACTAGAGAGTTTATTTTGAAATCATGTAAAGTCTAGTATTTTGTTATTTCACTGCAAGTGTAATTTAATTCTTTTGGGAATATATTTGTCATACTTGGCCTATTCTTTTGGGATGACATTGTGGATATGACATATGATGAATGAAAGTTTATTTTATGATGGATAAATAGACCCGGTGTGGTCAATAGTTATGCATATGTGGACCCGGTGTGGTCAATTGTAATATAATTGTACAGGTTGTGTTTTGGGTAAAGCTCCCCGTACAAAGGAGACTCTGCCCAAATTTCGTTAAAATATGAATGGTTGATGAATGAACTTTCGTCGTGATGAATTTACGTAATGCTCTCATGGGGTGAATGGTTTTTAGAATGTAATGTCACCCAAGGGGGTTTTTGGGGCGTTACATGCTTCTTCAGGGTTTTTATTCATAAACTCTCCTTGGGCCATCATTTCAACAAATTGTCTCATTGCAGATGGAAGTGCATCATAAAAGAAACCAACTAAAGTCCAGTTTTCAAATGCATGATGTGGACAAGCTTGGAGAAGATCTTTAAATCTTTCCCAACATTGATAAAAAGTTTCTTTTTCTTTGACAGTAAAATTCATGATTTGACGTCTTAATGCATTAGTACGATGCACAGGAAAAAACTTTTTAAAGAACTCAGTTTGTAAAGCTTACCAATTTGTGATCGAATTTGCTCTTAATGAGTTAAGCCATAGTTTAGCTTTATCCTTTAACGAGAAAGGAAAAAGTTTCAATTTAACCATTTCAGAATTATCTTGCAAAGTTCCACAGACTTCTTCAAATTCTTTCATATTAACATAAGGATTTTCGCCTTCTAAACCATGAAATTGTGGTAGTAATTTTATAGTTCCTGGTTTAATATTAATATTTGGAGCATCTGTTGGAAAAGAAAAACATGACGGGACATTAGTCTTTGTAGGATGTAGATATTCTCTTAACGGTCGGATATTTTGAATTACTTCCTGTTCTCTCTCTTCTTGTTGTCTAGGTACGTTTTGAGCCATACTTAAGTCAAAGGATTTTGATGTGGATGTAGATTATTATGAAGATGATGTAGGAGTTGATATGATTTACAGAACCTACGGATGAATGAATAGACATAGACTATTAAAAACAAGCAAACAAACTATAAACATATAATACAAATTAACAAATATTTTTTTTATTTCTTTTTTATTTCTTTTTTCAAATTACTATAACTCCCCGGCAACGGCGCAAAAACTTGATTCGCACTTTTTAGTGATCTGAATTATATTATATTATACACCCAAGTATAAGTGGTCAAATTGTAGTTTTCTCGATTTTAAGTCCAAGTATCGATCACGCAGAGAGTTTAGTAATTCTTGTTGAAAATAAAAATAAAAAGTTAAAACAGTAAAATAGTTGTTTGAAGTAGTGTGATGTTTGATAGCTTGTGATGTCAGCTTAGATTGATAATTAATTTATTTAAATAAAAGCAATGCGGAAATAAAGTGCAGAGCTAATAAAGTGCGTAAATAAAATAGATTAATGACAAAAATATGAAAGATACCCTTCAGCTTAAGGATACCATATACTTTATATTGGTTAAATTCTGGAAATGCTACCTCACAACAATTAACTCCCATGTTACTGGAAAGTCAACGGGCAGGTCTGATGTATATAAACCATAACACAGCTGCTTCTTAGGCTACACCGGTTATATCTATGTCAACTGATTAACCCAAGCAAACCAGAAGGACAAGTCATTCATAAGGAATACTTGAGTTATTCATTTGATCTCATGATTGCAAGTGCATATATATAAACCATAACACAGCCGCTTCTTAGGCTACACTGGTGGTAATATATTATAACACAACTGCTTCTTAGGCTACACTGGGTATAGATGTGCCAGTTAAACATCCTCAACGTTCTGGTGGAAGCAAAGTCATACCGATAGGAACATCATGGTTGTTAGACTGTCATAATAGTTATATATAATAATAATCAACCCTAATAACCTAGAAGGACAAGCCATTCATGAAGATTATTTAGGTTTGTACCACACATCAGTCAACTTCCTTAGCATTTTGGTGGAAGCAAAGTCATACCGGTAGAAACGTTGTGGTTGTTTAACCCGCGGGTCTTATAATATACTGATGATATAATCCAAGGCACAGCACCAGAATTATACACATCACTATATCACGCATTAAGTATATAATACATATATAAATAAACGTATAAATAAAACATCAGCATTTCCATAATCTAGCTAATATGATACATATGTTCTCCTCGCACTGGAGGGTATAAACGGCTATTCACGCTTCATTACTACAAACAAGCAAGGAGTGCGGGCAGTTGTCATTACAACTAAAATTAAAGTAAAAACTTCTTTCACAAGGAATAACTGAAACACAACCACCTTTTATTATCACTTAAGACAAAAAAAGTGGCAGCAATTCAATTATCCAAATAGAAAGTTACAAAAAATAAAATACAGAGTTTGGACTGAAATATAACACGGACTGGATCGTGTTGCTGATTCTCTTTCTCTTTTTCTCTTTTCTTTCTTTCTTTTTCTCTTTTCTCTCTTTCGATTTCTCTCAGGAGCTCTTAGTTGTTCGGCCTCGTTTTGAAGTGAAGAAGGTGCCTATTTATAGTCGGTTAGGAAGCATGAGGTGGAAGAAGTCATGATTATCATCAAGGGTGACCGTCCGACGCCATCACCACCGTCTGGACGGTGGTGCTTTGCTGGAATTTGCAACTTGCATGCATGCTGACTCTTCATTTGATTTAATTTGTATTTTCAAGCTTCCCTACTTGGCACCTTGTATTCTGGGGTAATTCTGCATTAAACCTGCAATTTTGGATATAAACTGTTAAAAATACTAATTACCGTACAAACCCTGATTCATACTAATTACTAATTTTCTATTATTTTATTTTATTAATTTGATTTATTTAACTACTCTAATTTACACACTAACTAGGGTTAATCAGAACCCTACTTCTTGTAGCGTATATTCGCGTAGAAGAATCTGTAAAGATCCCAAATCAAGTCTTCAAAGCTTGATCCCAAAAATTCTTTCTTTGAGATTGTGGTGAATCTCATAATCTTAGGTACGTACACGTAACTCTCATAGTATAGAACAACTTTTGTTGTTGGCCTGAAAAGATCCAAAGGTTGGATCTTCATAGATCGAAGGAAGAAGGCTTGGAGAACTTGGAGATTTATCGCTTCTCGCTCTCTCTCTCTTAAATTTTGAAAGTGTTTGGCTAGAAAATGGGGAAGAAATTTTGATTTTCTTCCCCTTTTATACCTCTCAAACAATTGGGCTACACTACGTCACACGTGCCTATTTTGTTTGGTCCAATTTTATCCCGATTCAATTATATCTCGTCTCATGTTAAGTTTAGTACATTTTTATTGAACTAACTTAAAATTATTTTCTAGGTTCTGCAAATAAAATCTAATCATATTTATTTTAGTCACGCGACACCCAATCACCTCACAAAATGTGAAAAATCCAATTGTCTCAAAATTCAATAAAAACTGAATAAGGAACTAAGATTACGCAAGAGAAATCCAACGGTGAGGTCCATTTCATCATCTGAGTTCTAAAAATTTTTGATTTTTTAACCTACATTGTAATGGTTAATTACCATTTTTCCATTTTTAATAAAATTTTAAAATTTTTGGGCTTTACAATGAGTGAACTTAAGAATCCTCATTTAAGTATTATAAATAAGCTAGAGATGGGATTCAAACTGATTTTGGTAGTAAAAAAAGATGTTATGTTATTATCTAATTCTTACATTTAGATATTAAGGGACTTGGTGGTGAAAACAAGAGATTATAAAGATAGTTTATTGTATAGCTTAGGCTATGCACTTGGGCAAATTGAGATATATCGAGAATCTATGAAAATATTATTGATGCAAATGAAACGAAGAGTTAGTAATTTATGATTAAGTATTTGGCATGCCAGTAGATTTGCTACAGCCACTCCTGCAAACATATTATAATGAATTTTGATAATTAATTTTACGTAGATGAGATTGTGTATTTGTGTAGAGTGATCATATTTGTTGTCGTTAAAGGTTGTGTATAATAATAGTTATCAAATGTGTGTTAGTAGGGTTGTACGAGATTTTTTTTTATAATGATAAGTAGTTATGCAAAATGTGGGTGGATGGAGGTATTGTTTAATTTCGAGATATGATATGTACCTTGTTTGATCATTGGAATTTTGATGTTTCGATTATATTTCTTGTTTAATGTTAATTGTTGGGACACTTTTTTGGTGCAATATTTGTGAATTTGTTTACATATGTGTGAGGCATACTTGGGGTATGGTTATGGTAGTGATACGTTGTTATATCCCTGAGGGATGTAAGTGTACAAATAAAATGCTTCTAATGATGATGTATTGCTGATATAGGCCCAGGGATATTTGAATATTTGAGTTTATAGACATGTTCTATATTTGTATGCTTTGTAAACATTTGGCTAATATAATCTTATTCGATTGTTGTGGCATTGCATTTGAGTTGGGTAAGATTTATCCTATGCTAAACAGTTAATTGAAATATTGGGTTATAAAGAAAAGGTGTTACGAACAAAGACTATTCCATTAGTGAAAGTTTTTTGGCATAATCATTTAGTAGGAAGGATAACATGGAAAAGGAAAGAGCTTATACGAGCTCAGTATTTTTTTTAGTGAGGGAGAATTGTGAGACTCGAACTTGAAAATGCAAAATATTTTCTAAATGTTGGGGGCTAATGTGTAATTTATGATAATTAATTTGGGGGTGGAATTATAGTAATTGAAATGTTGGGTGTTGGGTTATATTTCAAATTATAACCCTAGAGGTTGAGTTTTTTGATACAAGTGGTAGTTGGGTGTAATAAGGTATAACAGGGGAAAAGTTTTAGGTGTGAATTTATAAATATTTAAAATTTAGTGGTGTGTGTGTGAGGGAATGAAGTGGACGGGGACCCTAATGGGATTTGAGGGAAAGGGGGAGTCACAAGAGATGGCTATCTCTCACCCCACCCCTAGAATATATTTGTGATATACATTTATATAGGCATATATGTGTGTGTGTGTGTGTGTGTGTGTCCAATGTAAGGTTAGGGAGAGATAGAGTTTGGTTGTTAAAAGCATAGGAAAAAGGGTTGGGTTTTGGTGTATGGAAATCTTGGCTATAGGGTATGGGTTTGATATTGGTTTTGGTTTATGGATTTTGTATGTTGGGTGATTAATCATCAAAAGTGCTATATTATTATATTTAATGATTGGTTAATTGCATATTATTTGTGGTTAAATCTGTTAGATTCCTTCATTTTCTAGTTTGATACTTTTGTTTTTCTAGTTGTTTGATTTATTTTGCAACTAATTTGGTTGGTTTAAAGTAATAATGGATTAGGCAAGTGAAATAAACACTAGAGGAAGAATCTCAATTGATAAGGATTGAAGATTCAATATTAAGATATGAAGATTTGAAGATAATTTAGTAATTTAATCCTTATGAGAGCCCAAGTTAGAAGAAAACGCATTAAGAATTAGATTAGAAAATTATTCTAGAAGATAAGGTTTTGGCACGTCTTCAGTATTTTGGTCATAACTTTTTATCTTGATATCTGATTGACCTAATTTTGCGGAGTTGGAAAGAAGATTTCAAGGACTATAAAAGTTTAGGTCACCAAAATTTCATGAATTAGCCTCTAACTATGCACAAATTGAGCTTAAAATATGGGCAGATATACTATCAATGCTCCCAAGATTTGATGCGCGAGATTTGACTTTAAAGGATTCTTTTTGGAATGAAATTCCTCTCAAACAAACCCTAAATCTTCTACTTATACCTAGGTATTATTTTAGTACAAATAAAGTCTCTCACTTGTTGAGAGGGGAAAATTATTATTCTTTTCTTAGTCTTTTCTGTTTTAGTTTTTGGTGTATTTTTCTTATAGCTTATTAAAAGTCCAACTAAAGTTAGGGAAGATGCTTTCAATAAAGCATGGTATTTATTCTTGATTCAATGCTTTTAATGTTTGATTTATTCTTTTAATTTAATTCTTTTCTCCTAGTAAAGTTTTTGCTTTGTATAATTGTTTGATTCATTGTGTCATGTACATCGAATGCTTGAGATTATTTCTGAGTCAAATAACTGATTATTCCATACTTGAATTAATTAGTAAAATTTCTCATAAGATAGTTGATTTATTATTTGCAATAAAATTAAAGTTTAATTGTTAGAAATCTTGAATTATTGTAGACTCCGGGCACGATGAATACTTGTGCTCTATAGGTAAATTTTTATATTTTTTCAGATAATTTATTAATTATACCTTTGTTGTTTTCACATTATCACTACTAAATATTTCAATTGAGATCACTCCTCAGTTGATTCTCAATTGAGTTTGAAAACTAGATCAAGAATAATTTTCACGTGGATTCGAAAGGATATCCCCGATGCTTTAGTATTTGAATTATTATTTTAATCAAACAACTTTTGTTCTTTCGAATAAAACAAATTTCTCCAAATAATTTTCAAAGAAATTTTTATTTTATTTTTCTTTGTGTTCTAAGTTTTCCCAATTCCCTATGGTTTGACCTTGGACTCCCGAGAAATTTATTTCTTCACACAACCTACACTATGTGATCAATTCTAAAGTTGTGGCATTGGGTTTGTAATAGATGTCAAATACCATGTGTTTGGGGATTATAATTGGTGTTATGTATACTGGACGTTTTCTGATTAAGTGAGGAAAATTGAGGAAAAAGATGGAATGAAAAGGTTTTCTGTCAGGAATGTCATTGTACCATCATAACTTCTTACAGAATGTCGTTCTACTGGTTGAATTTAACCCGAGGTGAGTGTATTGATTCATATTGATTGAAAATGTGATTATGTGTTTACTAGCTATACTTATGTGAGTTAGCTTGTGGATTATTTGGTAACTTATGAACTGTGAAATGGTGATTGTTTGTTACTAGCTATATTTATTCATAAATGGCTAGATTGTAAATCAATGGCTTAAGGATTGTGGATTGGTGTTGGGTGTGGTTCAAATAATTGAGTTGATGCTTGCCAATATAGATGCCAAGATAAATGGTAGCGATATAATAGTTGAGATTGCTGGGTGTAAACAGTAGCGATGGAACTACCGAGACTATTGGGCGAAAACAGAAGCGATATAATTGCCAAGAATCCTAGGTGAAACGGGTATTGCTAACTATTATTGGATATTGTTATTTGGATGGTGGGTATTAGTTGATGGGTTTTAGATGTTTGATGTTTAATGTCAACTTCATTTTAAATGTGTATTTGAGATATGATTGAAATTGATTAGTGTTTATGCATTTCCTTTTAATATGTTTCAAATATACTCACTGAGTATGGGGTTTACTCACCCCCACCCCCCATAGTTCTTTTTTTTAGGTGAATGATTTAAAGAAGTGGTCCACTGAGCAGTCTAGCTTGATGTAGAGGTGTTAGTGTCAGATTGTGCTTTTAAAAGTCATATTGTATGCATTTGGTAAGATGTTTTAAGGGTATGGTGTCCTAGTAACATTGCACAATGATATATTTTTGTCAGGTTCCTTCTTATAATGGTTGTATTTGGATATTATTACATAGAATTAGATTACTCTAGAATTAATTCTGCTTAAATGGAATAATAGGTTGACATCGCCTAATGACTTGATCGGAAAAATGTACACCCAAGTGCAGGCGGTCAAGCTGTAGTAATAATCCGGTTAAGTCCAGAGTTGAATCCACAGGGAACTATGATTGGTGTTTTGAAGTTAGCAGTAATAGAGACCAAGTAATTGAAAACCTTGAGAGTTTGAAGTTATGGGATTTCCTGAATAGAATATAAGATTATTTCCAAGAGTTTTCTAGACAAAATATAAGATAAACTCAAATGTAAATAGTCACCCTTTAGTAGTTAATCATCCGGTTTATTATACTTGTGCTTTATAACTCAATTAACTCCCGTGTCAACAGTAAGTTAATCAAAAGATAAAGATGGACTGTAAGAATTAAGCTCATGGTTCCGATGCCTTTCTAGAATTTTACAAGAATTTTTTGTGCCGAGACTCAACCCATCTACAAACAAGCAAGTGTTTCTACAAGGCATCCAACCATGGCATTAATGTTCCATTCTATAGATAAAGCACAATAATGGTGAAGAATGAACTGTTGTCACAAAGATCTAGCCGGGGTACTTGCCTTGAACCAACGGTTCTTTCTATGCAAGAGTTATATGTGACATAGAAAGAACCCACGGTTATACAAAGTACCTTATCTTTGCTTGATGCATTCAATTGTTCACTAAGCAAGTGGAATATAAAGCATTAAAGCATAAAAGAAATGCACAAATATATCTTCTGGATAATTTATACATATTCATCACCTCTTACTAAAAAGTGAATGAGGAACTACTCACTCTTCATGGCTTTGGTAAAGCTAGGAAAGTGAGTGATACTCATCCCTCCAAGTAGAGGAGTTACAATGTAAAAGCACAATAAACAAAGAGCCGATCTTCAACGAAGAATGAGTGAATCATGTTCTACCCTTCATAGCTTTGGTAAAGCTCTAGAAAAGTGGAAGAGTTTCACTTCTCTCAGAAAGAAGGAAGCTCAAGTAATGGAAGTGAAAGACATGAACAATAAAAATAGAAGAAAGCTAGTCACTTTTGGAGGATTGCTTCCTCAACCAACAAATGGAGGATTTCTTCCTCAACCAAAAGATGGACGGTTGATTTCTCAACCAAAAGATGAACTAGCTCCTTGATACAAGCAAATATAACATACATCTAAGACTAACTACATGAGTGGGATTCTAAGCCTTCATCTAGCTCTTCTACTAGTTCTTGGTGTAGTCTAAGCCTTACAAACCAAGTTCTAATCTTCTACAAAAACCATCCTCCCAAAGGCTCCTCCAATGGGAGTATTTATAGGCAAGGAGGAAAGGGGGGGGGGGGAGACAAGAAAGTGTGAAGGAGTAGTGTCTGCCGCCCAAGTCCAAGTAAAAAAGCCAACTACTATGCAGCCTGCATGTAGAGAACATTCGAAATGTGAGTTAGCGTTCGAACATTGTATCTGTTTTTCCTTTATGGGCGTTTGAACGTTGTATGGCATTCGAATGTTTGTTTTGTCTTTGCTTTATGGGTGTTTGAACGCCAGATTGGGCCTAACCTTCTCACTCAAGTGGCATGTGGTCTTCTGTGGAAACCTATTTCCAAATTCCATGCACATCTTTACGCTTTGCACTCGTCAATCTAGTCTTCAATCAATTCAAGTGGATATTCGAACGTGGTACTCAAGTATCTCAGAGTCTTCCTTCTTGGCTGCAACATGCCATGTCTCAACAGTTTGGTCTTCAATCACTCAAGTGGACATTCGAATGTGAGTTGGATTTCGAACGTTCTTGGCTTGGTCCAAGATTTTCCAATTTTTCTCCAGAATATGCTGGTGTTGCATGAAATTTTGATACTCATTGTCTTTAGTCTCTTGTACAATTTTTTGGCCTGAAATGTCATCATTTAAACTCCATCAAAAGTATAATTAGTCTTAAAATAGCATAGTAATATGCTAATTTTAACTACTAATCACTCCCGCAACCTAAATATTGCTAGTCTCTAGCAATACAAATGGAATGTAAAACTATTTCTAATGCCTTTTTCATAAGTCATCCGGTTTCATTTAGCTTATGCAACCAGCCGTTGAACCACTAGGTTTACCCTAGTGGACGAGTGTTGTCTCGTGAGGGTTTTCAGTGAAACTACCCACAAACTTCAGTCGAACAGATGTGTATGTGAGATTGCTGATTAAAGTGAATTAGCATCATGGTCGTTGGGACACTCAACCTTCAATCTTGACTTATCCCGCATGCTCCTCTTTCTTATATATTTACTCTATGCAAAAATTAGCATCAGTCACATTGGCATTTGAAATTCTGTATAGTAGGAATGGTCACTTTAGAAAGAGGAATTGTTACAAAACAAACATTCCATTTTACCACCTTCCATGGTTAGCCTTGATTTCACAAACCTCTCTTAGAAGTGCCCTCAGCAAAAATTTGCTCTAGTTATAGTGACTTGTCTCTCAACGAGCATGTGATCAGAAGATGGCCAATCAAAAAATCCCATGCACAATTAGTATAAGAGTGAAGTTTTGAGGAAACAAACTTACTTTTGGCATAATCTCATGGAATAATATTGATGCAAATAAAGAAATACTATTAAACATACCCCAATTTTCGGTCAATAACACACACATGCATCAGACTTGAGATCAATTAGGGCTTTGTAAAGGTTGTAATGAGGCCAGAGGTCAGTGGCTAACAATATGACGTCAATAGTTTTCAAAAGCTATCTCCTTTTTTTATATAGTGTAGCACACCTCTTTCTAGCTTCAAGACATTTTGCTTGGGAATGGTATTTCTTTCTTTCATTTTTTTTCATTTTTCACTTTCTTGGCAATTCCCTGTCTACCTATTTCTTTTCTTTTTCAGTTGTTTCCACTGATTTTTCTTTCATTGAATGGTAGCCACCATCTTCTTTTCTATTTTTCTTGCCTTTCTGTATCATACTGATTTATAAGAGGGTGTAAGAAAATTAGATAGCAAGATATGTTAAGTGCATTTTCTTGTGCCTAGGTTATCATATGGATTTTTCGAAAAAGAAATCATTCATTGATGGCTCAAGCATGGCTAATTAGGAATATTCTTTTAAAATAAATGGCTAAGGTCAAAGTCAAATCAAAGATGGCCTAAGATCATTTCTCAAGTATGTGCATATGTATGTGTCGTATGCAAAGGTTCCCTATGAGATATGTCAATAGATCACTTTAGTTGCGTCAATCAAAGCAAGGTTAATGAGATTATTGAAAAATAAAAATGAAAGAGCTTACTTGAGTAAATGTTGATATTCTCTCAAAATCATCATTAAGCTCAAAACTTACCATGGCATTCTTTGGCATCTCCACTGGTTATGTCGGGTGTTTCAGAGAATGTTGGTTATATATCGATTTCATTTTCGAGTCTGATCATCTTGAACCTTTAGAATAACAAATACTAATGTACATTCAACAATTTAAGCATAGAGAGAATACTAGTTTTCCGAGAAATGTGGTTTCAATTCTTGGTTGTTAAGTTGATGTGTCAAACCAATCACATGCTGAGTCATTTTAACAAGCAGCCTTAGAATCCACATCCGTTTCATTATATATTAACAAGAATTACTAAAGTGCTAATTCTACATATGCATTTAAACAGATCAAAATGATATACTGAATCATTCATTTCATAAAATATGATCTTTTACATCAACATCAGCATCAAAGATTCAATCCTTTATCAAAGAAGAAAAAAACACAAAAAGATTTCAGATATCCACAACAAAATACCAAAGAAGTAACAATCATCCTCAACAAACACCCAAATCCATCAAGAACAGAAATACTCCCTCTCACTCTCCTCCAAGTCCACTATCTCCACCAAGTCTACTAGACCCACCCCTCAGAAGTCTAAAAATCTCATCTTACTTAGCTTCAATGCTAAGCATGATGTCTCGTAAAGAGCACCAGGTGTTGGGGCCTACCTCCTGGGGCTACTCTCTCTCTTCCTCCATTTCTCTCTCCTCCTCCCAGTTGAGCTCGTCTTGTACTTCATCCACTCCTTGGGTAGGTGGCACCTCTTGTCTTGCCGTCGGGCCGCCACTATGACCTTGGCTCCTTCAGAAGGAAGACTTGTTCAATGGCCCCATTGGCTTTTGAATTGTCATTTCTGGCCTCACCCTAATCCCGTGATCTAAGCATATTTGAGTGACAAGGGTGCCAAATGGGAGGGAGTTTCTTTTCACATCACAACCTTTCTTTATTTCTGTCAAAATGAAGGAGGGGAGATCGATATTGTGGCCTTTCCTAAGTCCATACAATAGACGGGCCATGTCAAGGAGGACTTCATTCTTTCTCCTGATCCGGGCAAGTTTGAGATCGTAATCAGATTTAGCATTTTATACTTGTTTGTGAGCTCTCCTTGTCGGAGAAATCTCCACCCATACCAAGCAAAACTAGCTGTCCCTGTTAACTCAGTGCCCACAATGTTCAATGCCACATTTTTCTTTGGGGGGTATGTTGGATTTTGTACCTGGGGTATTTCTTGCCTATTCTCCCGATTATAATCTTCATCCACATCCACATAGACCCCCCTCCAATAGCTTTTTAGTGCCACATTGACTATTTTGGCGTTGGAGTAAAACTTCCGCACCAAGTCAATTACGGCCTCTCCGTCGTTTCTCAAGTACAACGACCATCCCCTCCTCTCCCTATCCGCAAGAATACCCAACTCCATAAAATTAGTTAACACTACATCACACTCACAAACTACGGCATGGTTTTGGTAGAAATTCTCATACCTGTCAACTTTTAGAGCCGTAGGGAAGTGAGTTTTATCGTACCTCCGTGTAATAGGTGGCCGCCCTTCTCTTTCTTCAGTGACTTCCTCTACGAAATTGGCTCTTGAGTTATGGGGATTTGCCTAGCAGGCAGTTTGACCCTTGGAGGCATTGTGGTTTGATTTTGAGGTTGTGACGGCTTCAAAAAAGTTTGATTTTCTTCTGGGAATGATGATAAATGATGTTGGAATGACTTTGGGGTTGGTGATTTTAGGTAGAAATGGAGAATGGGAGGTGCTTTGAGGTTTGGGTTTTGAAAAATTGCCTTAGGGTTTTGCGGTTTTGAAAGGTTTTGGGAATTTTGGAATGGGAAAGATTATCCAGGCTTTTATAGCCTGAGAAGTAACGTTCGAAGTAACGTTCAAACGTGTCTTGAAGGATTTTAAATAGATCGTTCGAACGTTAGTGGCATTCGAACGTGGTGAGCTCCCAGTACTTTTGAGTTCTGTCAGAAAAAAAAGTACTGTAAGCTCTTCTCGTTCGAACATTCTACTGGGCGTTCGAACGTTAAGTTCTCGTTCAAACGGTCTGTTGACGTTCGAATGTTGAGAGCTCCCAGTACTTTTTTGTTTCCATCAGAGGCTTCATAAGAGGTTGAGTACTGCAAGTAGGTGATGTTCGAACGTCACTTGGCATTCGAACGTTGAATCAAAAATCAAAATTTTTCTATACGACACTACACACAATCAGAGCAGGCTAAACACACAAGTTTGAATCAAAAATTCATGGCATCTTAGGACAAATCCCTACCCACGCTTTTGGTTGGTATTTTGGGACGTTCCTTACTCGGCCCATATTTTCATTTCAGTCAAGAAAAATTTGTACAAAACAAAAAGATTTTTACACTTTTTACAAAAATTTGGACCCTTGGCTTTCATCCCAACAAAGTACAATTTCCTATAGAGAATAATATAATCTGAGTCTCCCTCCGTATCTGTATAGTTAGAACAACCAGTGACTCCCAATGTCCTCTCTCACAAATTGGTTAAGCAAAGTACCGGAATAGCATGGCATCTCAGGGTAATCCTTACTCAGCCCATTCACTATCCAGTCTAATCAATCGAGTGCGCGACCGAAAATTGGTTCAAAACACTGATTATACCTTTTCTCGTGAAAAACTCTGCCACACTATTTACAGACATCAAATCTTTTGGCACGATGGCATTTAGCAGAAGTGCTTCTGCCACAGAGGGATTTCGCTTGAGCTTCTCGGATCTCATTCTTTCTTACCAATCTTGCTTTTCTCATGATCACAGCATGCACATCAAATGAAAAAATGCGTAGAACTCCCATACTACACCAAAAAAATTTAACACCCATGCTTTCCATGATTTAAGACTCACTATCTAGTTCTTTAACGTCTGTCAGTCACAAAGATGATCAAAGCTAACTCACAAACATAATCAATAATTTATACAAAATACAAGGCAAGGTACACAATATGAACAGAAACAACAACAACAACATCAAAAAAAAAAATTTTACGGGCACAAAATATGAACTTTAGTTATCACCCCCCAACCTAAACTGAACATTGTCCCCAATATTTTGAATTTACTGATATGTTGAGCTTGGAGATGAGGTTGAAAGATAGAGATCTTGTTCATCTGTCAAAATCTTAACGGAAAATACACAAATTATCTTCTCTACGCAGATCTGGGTTTTTACTAAGATGAAAACCCTTGATTGTAAGTGCGGATAGAAGAAGAAGAGTCATTTACAAATAGAGTAAACAAATGCAGATCATGAGACAAAGAATTGGGTCTTCGGGGAGTATGGTCATGGGGCTGTTGGGAGTTGGGTCGTGTTTACAGAAGGTCGCGAACAGCAAAGAAGAAGAAGAAGAAGAAGAAGATGAAAAAAGAGAAAAAAGGGAAAGGCGGTGCAGAAAAAACGGGAAGGGGGAAGATGCCTTATAAAGGTGTCCTCTCAGGTCAATTTTGATCGGATTTTTCCTGACCCGACCCCTTTTTGTGTCGACAGGCACAAATCTCAGACGGATATTTTGGGTCCATTAAAAGAATTTTTTCCACATTTTTAACAAAATTCTCCAAAAATGGTTTCAACTGCTGACCATTAGTAGTAAAGATGTTACCGTTCAAGGGGTTTTCCACTTCTACTGCTCCATGTCCAAACACCTTTTTGACAATATAAGGTTCAGTCCATCTTGACTTTAACTTACTTGGAAAGAGGTGGAGTCTTGAATTAAACAACAGGACTTTTTGAACAGGTTCAAAACACTTCCGCATTATGTTCTTGTCATGAAAAATTTTCATCCTAGATTTCGCAATCTTAGCATTATCATATTTTTCATTTCTCAATTCCACCAATTCGATAATTTGAAGTTTCCATGACAGTCTGGCCTTGTCTAGGTCAAAGTTAATTGCTTTAATGGCCCAGTATGCCCTATGTTTCAGATCCACAGGTAGGTGACAAGGCTTGCCATAGACTATTCTATAAGGGAACATACCTAAAATTGTTTTAAATGCAGTGCGATATGCCCAGAGTGCATCAGTTAGTCTTGACGACCAATCTTTGTGGTCTGGATTTACTATTTTTTAAAAATTAATTTGATCTCCTGATTAGCCAATTCAGCCTGTCCACTAGTCTGTGGATGATAAGGGGTTGCAATTTTGTGAAAAATCAAGTATTTTTTCATCAAATTTCATAAAGGACGATTGCAAAAATGAGCACCCCCATCACTTATGATTGATTTCGAAATTCCAAACCGAGGCAAAATATTTTTTTAAAAAATTTGATCACTATTTGGTGATCATTATTCTGATATTGAATTGCCTTAACCCATTTGGACACATAGTCTACAGCCACTAAAACGTATAGATAGCCAAAGGAGGGGGGAAATGGTCCCATAAAATCAATGCCCCAACAGTCAAAAAATTCAATCACCAAAATGGGGTTTAAGGGCATCATGTTTCTTTTTGAAATGCTCCCCAACCTTTGGCATCTATCGCAAGTTAAACAAAAGTTCTGGACATCTTTGAAAAGTGTTGGCCAGTAAAATTCACACTGCAAGATTTTCACAACAGTTTTCTTTGATGAAAAATGGCCACCACATGCTTTAAAATGACAAAATGTTATTACATGTCTGCTTTCTTGAGCGGGGATGCAACGTCTTATTATTTGATCCTTACAGTACTTAAATACATACAAATCGTCCCAAAAGAAGTTACGAACCTCCCTCAGAAATTTCTTTTTGTCCATGGTGGTGAAGGAGAGAGGTTGCGTTCCAGTGGCAACAAATGGAGGGTTACTTCCTCAACCAACAAATGGAGGGTAGCTTCCTCAACCAAAAGATGAACTAGCTCCTTGATACAAGCAAATATAACATACATCTAAGACTAACTACATGAGTGGGATTCTAAGCCTTCATCTAGCTCTTCTACTAGTTCTTGGTGTAGTTTAAGTCTTACAAACCAAGTTCTAGTCTTCTATAAAAACCATCCTCCCAAAGGCTCCTCCAATGGGAGTATTTATAGGCAAGGAGGAAAGGGGGGGGGGGAGACAAGAGAGTGTCAAGGAGTAGTGTCTGCCGCCCAAGTCCAAGTAAAAAAGCCAACTACTATGCAGCCTGCATGTAGAGAACGTTCGAAACGTGAGTTAGCGTTCGAACATTGTATCTGTTTTTCCTTTATGGGCGTTTGAACGTTGTATGGCATTCGAATGTTTCTTTTGTCTTTGCTTTATGGGTGTTTGAACGCCAGATTGGGCCTAACCTTCTCACTCAAGTGGCATGTGATCTTCTGTGGAAACCTATTTCCAAACTCCATGCACATCTTTACGCTTTGCACTCATCAATCTAGTCTTCAATCAATTCAAGTGGATATTCGAACGTGGTACTCAAGTATCTCAGATTCTTCCTTCTTAGCTGCAACATACCATGTCTCAGCAGTTTGGTCTTCAATCACTCAAGTGGACATTCGATTATGTGCTGGCGTTCGAACGTTCTTGGCTTGGTCCAAGCTTTTCCAATTCTTCTCCATAATATGCTGGTGTTGCATGAAAGTTTGATACTCATTGTCTTCAATCCCTTGTACAATATATCGCCTGAAATGTCATCATTTAAACTCTATCAAAGTATAATTAGTCTTAAAAGAGCATAGTAATATGCTAATTTTAACTACTAATCACCTAACTCGATTAAGAAACGGGTCAAGTGCAAGTGGAGTACCTTTAGCTATTTTTTACCCGATTACTCGTTTAATAAATTGATATATCTCTCAATTACCCATTTACAACACGATTACTCATTTATCACCTAATTATTTGCTTATCACCCAGTTACTCGTTTAATCGATGACTCAATTTGTTTCAAAATTAGGGCTTTTAACTAACCTTTTTTGGTGTTGTAGAACTAGTGACTAATAGGTCGTGCCACGTAAATTGTTTAATAAAATAATTGTGTTATTTTATAATTTGCATCTATTTAATAAATGAGTCATGTACGGATTAAATATTTTTAGAAGACAACCAATAAAACATAGAGTTTTTTTTAGGCAGGTACCTAGGCCCAATACGATTTCAGAAAAAACCTCACTCGCCAATTTGCTTTTGGATTAGGTCTCTGTTAAAAAGTCAAAGCAATTGACATAACTAATGCCCTTTAAAATTGCAAAAAAGAACGACAATGTCATCACATAATTGAAACACCTATTCTAAAAAGCTACGTCATCATAATGTATATTTTTCTCCATAAACACAAATCGTCATATATGTACACTAAAAAAAAGATGATCTATTATCGATAAACGTACCCACTAATTGGTGGTTCATAGGTGCATTAAGATACATTTACTAATAACACCTAAATTCAATGAATCTTTGGAACATATCATTGAGATGAGATGTCTGGATAGATGTCTCTTCAATTAACTACGCAATTAACAACATAATGAACATACATTTAAATCTCTTCATCTACCCCACGGAAATACCTCTATATATAGCGTATCAAAAAACCATAATAGAAACACTGAAAATAATTGATCAGTCAAGGGAGCAAAGAACATAGAGTAACATACAAATGCTTATAGGTTTCCTCAACAAAGCACACACCAAACAAGACCACATGCAAAAAAGATATCGACCATCCAGAATCCCAACTATACATGTCCAACAAATAATGAGACGAGTGGAAGGAAATGGCAAAATAAATCAACAGAAAGCTGCAAAAGGAGAGGAAGAAGGCCAAAAAGCTTGAGGCAGAGTTGGAGGACTTCAAAAAATGATCTTCTTTTGTGTTTTTTTTAAATGTAAAAAAAATGATCCACAGATGTAAACTCCCTTTCTATATGAAATTTAATATTTAGATTTTAACATAAGAGCACCCTATGATAATTTAATTTTTTGTACCTAAAAAAATACATGTAAAGACATGTGTTGATTGTGTACTTGTACAATTTTTAAAACTCACATCACGGTTAATACATTTGAAATTCAAAAAATGCGTATGTAAATGAAGGAATTTACATCCAAAATCATAATCCATTAACATTAAAAAATGGAAAAACACCAAAAAAAAAACCTTCTCACCCTTTCTCTCATTCAACATTGAAGATATTGTGTATGTTTGAAAACCCCTTCAGTCATACAAGAACCATCTCAAAACCCTATTGCATATAGATACATTGTGAATGTACTTACGCATTACCGCAATCCAATATGTCTTTCTTTCGATTTTTTTGTGAACTAAAATTGTGACGCCCCTAAAACCAGGGGTCCCGTTGACCTCCCGTCAACCCACCGAGATACCAGGGATTGTCGCATAACCCGACATCACGTTTATCACATCCTTGTAACCGGGATTACGACCCAAACGAGGATCTATGTTTACTTTAACCATTTAATCCCATCGAGGTTCAATGTACCCGAATGTATCTATTTTAAGGTTCATTTATATCATTGGAGTCAAAGGACTCATAGCCCAAAAGCATGGCAATGCATTCTTAAAATTTCAGATTTTTGAAAAACCTTCCGGAAGGTTTTTCATAGACCTTCCGGAAGGTTTTACTCACTGGAAAAGTTCTTCCGGAAGTTTTTGTCTACTGGAATTCAATTTACACTAACCTTCCAGAAGGTTTCGCTTGCTGGACCAAAAGTTTGCATTAACCTTCCGGAAGGTTGTTGTGACCTTCCGGAAGGTTTTGCCCAGAATTTTATGCCTCTTCAGTTTATCATTTCCAATCCACTCAAAACCATTCCAAACATGTATAATAACATTTTCTACATTATACATGATCTATACAAGTTCTATTACAAGCATTTGCATATTTTTTTACATGTTAAAACATTGTTCCAATAAAGATTACACAATATAAGCAACCAAAGCCACAAGTCGGCTCTTCTTCATTATTGAGGCCCCGAATGCGAGTCCTCTCCCGGTACGAACCCCGCACCTTAAATGTTTCCCATATAGGGTGAGCCAACGCCAAGTAGAAAATTTCCTACAGATACTACTCCCCAGCCTAAATGCATATGAAATGTTCGCATACAACATTCACAATCCTTCAATCATTCCAATCAATAACATATATGTTTCATGTTGGAATCTACCATACCATGCCATGAATGAAATGAAATTCACTCACGCACCTCAACTCGAGCCTTCACCGGCTCTCACCACACTATGCAATGCAAGTGTAAAACATTTATCTTTGATGAAATACATCCAAAGATCATTTTGAAACAAACTCATATGTTCACAAAAACCAATTCATTTCTGGATCTTTCCCATCAAATGAATCCTTTATTTAATCAAAACCATGTGTCTTTATTTGGGTAGTGGACTTTTGGTGTTGCACCACCGGCTCCACACACATCGACAAATTTTTTTGGACTTTCACCGTCGGAAGTGTATAAACCAATAGCCGGGTCTTGCACCCAAGGGGGGATCTATCCCTTCTTGCTATACCCGACACAAGTTTTCCATGTATGTAACCGTGTAAATCAGTAAGATATTCAACCCCACTTTCCCGAGCCTACCCATCAAAACACCAAATGTGGTGATTGAACCAACCATATACTCACACACCCGTACTCATGGTCATGGATGCATTCTCCCGTGCAAATGCAATGTGATGCACCATTGCAATACCAATGTCATGCTCAAATGTAATGTATGCCATATGAACTATTTAACCACACATTTCAACATGTGTCAAGGCAATTTACATCATATGTATAAATTCACCAATCCCATTTTCTTGTCAATACATCAACAAACATATATTAACATTTATATCCAACAATCCTTCACAAGCATATTACACACAACTCATGCCATAATACACTTCATTTACAAACACTATAAAACACATAGCATGCTCAAGATATCAAATTCTTCAAAGAATTTCACAAGTGCTTTTCCTTATACCAAACTTAGCTAGGATTTGGTCTAGGCCAATCCCATACTCATTTCCTTTATTCCTTATCCAAAATCAAGTGACTTAGGTTATTCCAAACCCTTACTCCTTTCATAATACACCCTAGGTAAGAAAATGAACCAAGGTGCGAGAAACCCTACCTCTTGAAGCATAAAAATGAAGACTAGAAGCTTCAAGAACACCAAAACCTTGATTTCCCAAAATCACCTCCTTGGATCTTCGGTGAAATCTCTCATTCTTGGTACGTACACGTAGCCCTCATCACATAGGCCAACTTTAATTCTTGGATCAAGCATATCCGATCGACGGAACACCTTGGATCGTTGAAGAAAGGTAGAAAAATGAATTTTTTTTCTGTTCTCTCTCTAACACCTAAAGCAGCCGGCCAAATGGGTGTGAAAAATATTTGATTTTTCAGATATTAACCCCTATTTATAATTTTAATTGCGCGGTCCACATTGTCCCACTCGTTTATCACTTTGGGGTCCGTTTTTAACCTGAAACGCCTTAATTAAATCCCGATTTCGGTTCAAATAAATTTTATTTGTAATTGTGTTGAATAATAAGAAAATTTTATAATTTCTATTTTTGGGGACGTTTAAAAGTTCATTTGTCACCCAATTATCTAAAAAATGTGCAAAATCCAATTATCTCGGAATTTGATGAAATTTGACGTGGTAACTCAATTTTGCGACACAAATCTAATTGTGAAGTCTGTTGCTTCATCTGAGCTCTATAAAAATATGCATTTTAATCCAACATAATAGTGGCAATTTACTATTTTGTCCTTTGTCGAAAAAAGTTCAAATTTTTCCGGGTTTCACATTCTCCCCCCTTAAAAGAATTTCGTCCCCGAAATTCACACATACATACACATTCAATCACATACATATGTAATAGTCATATAATACTAAATGACTATAGTAATGTACCTCCATCCTCAAATAAGAAAGGATAACTGGTACGGATAGTGTCCTCGCGCTCCCACGTCGCCTCCTCTGCTCCTCGTTGTTGCCACAACACCTTCACTTGCCTCACGGTCTTGCCTCGTAAAACCTGATCCCAACTATCCATGATGCGCACCGGTCCCTCCTCAAAGGTCGCATCAGCATCAACCACAAGCTCTCCTCAATCCACCACATGAGTGGGATCCAGGGTGTATTTTCAAAGCATAGAGACATAGAATACCGCATGAACACCCGATAGATTTGGCGGTAACGCCAACCGTAAGCAACTGTACCTACCCTCCCGAGTACCTCTAAGGGCCCGATGTACCTCAATGACAGCTTTCCCCGCTTGCCAAACCTGACCACTCTTTTTTTAGGCATCACCTTCAAGAAGACATAATCTTCCACCTCAAACTCTAGAGGTCGCCACCTTTTGTCGGCGTAACTCTTCTGTCGGCTTTGAGCCATAAGAAGATGCTTCCGTATAAGGTCCACCTTCTCTGAGGTGTTTCTAACCAAATTCGGACCCCGTAGAGGGTCTCTCTCCCACCTCCGTCCAACATACCGAAGATTGACAAGGCCTCCCATATAATGCCTCATATGGTGTCATCTGTATGCTCACCTGGTAACTATTGTTGTAAGCAAACTCTACCAAGGGTAAGTGATCTTTCCCGCTACCCTTGAGATCTAGGACACATGCCCGTAGCATGTCCTCTAACATCTGTATAGTCCTCTCAAACTGACCGTCCATTTGGGGATGAAAAGCAGTGTTCATCATAAACCGTGTCCCCATAGCTCGCTGAAAAATCTCCCAAAAATGAGTCATGAACCTGGGATCCTGATCCGATACTATAGATACGGGCACCCTATGTAACCGGACAATCTCCCGTATATACAATCTACAAAAATTCTCTAGTGTGAAGGTCATCTACACAACCAAAATGTGTGTCGACTTCATAAGCCGGTCTACTATTACCAACACCGCGTCATGTCCTAGCGATGTCCGTAGTGAGTCATAAAATCCATCGTGATATGCTCCCACTTCCACTCAGCTACCTCCAAAGGCTGAGTAATCTCGCTGGTCTCTGGTGTTCAACCTTGACCTGCTGACACATGAGACATCGTCTGACAAAGATCATGGTACATCGTCGTGCCACCTGGATGTACAGCAAAATGAGAGCAATGAAACTCTTTAAGAATCTCCTCTCTCAGCTCCGTAGATTGGAGAACTACAATCCTTCCCTTAAATCGAAGACTACCATCCGAGTGAATCACCCAACCCTCATCACATGTACCTACCTGTACTCAGTCCCTAATGGACACTAACTCCATGTCCTGTCCCTGGGACTCAATCACTCTGCTCAGTAGGGAAGGTGTAGCCACCAAACTCCCTAAAGTACCCCGAGCCTGCCCCATGTAACATAGCCTGAACTGTCCCACAGTCTCGAGCATCTGCCACTCCCTGGAAGCCACACTAGCCAAGACTCCTCGTGACTTCCGACTGAGTGCATCAACCACTACAATTGCCTTATCGGAATGGTAATACAAAGTGAAGTCATAGTCCTCTAGGAACTCTATCCACCTGCGTTGCCTCATGTTGAGGTCCTGCTATGTGAAAATGTACTTCAGACTTTTGTGGTCTGAAAATACCTCAAACGGTTCACCATACAGGTAGTGGCACCAAACCTTCAAGACAAAGACAATGGCCGCCAACTCCATATCGTGCGTAGGGTAATTCTTCTTTAACTGCTGAGAACCATAAACTACAACCTTCCCGGACTGCATCAATACACAACCGAGTCCGTCCTTCGAGGCATCATAATACACTATGTACCTCTGTCCTATTTTTGGAACTATCAGAATAGGAGCTGATGTAAGTCTCCGCTTCAACTCCTGGAATGCCTTCTCACAAGCATCATTCCACTCAAACTTGACCTCTTTCTGGGTCAACTTGGTCATAGGAGCAGCTAATCGAGAGAAGTCACCAATGAACCTCCTATAGTACCCTGTCAATCCCAAGAAGCTGCATATCTCGAAGACTGACTTTAGCCTCTCCCAATTCATTACTGTTTCAACCTTCTTCAGGCCCACAGATACACCCGAAGCTGACACTACATGTCCCAAAAATCTCACTTCAGTAAGCCAAAATTCACACTTGCTGAACTTGGCGTACAACTGATGATCTCTCAAGGTCTGGAGAACAATCCTCAAGTGTCCCTCATGCTCCTCCTCAGACTTGGAGTAGATCAAGATGTCGTCAACAAAGACTACAACAAACTGATCTAGGTAGGGTTGAAACACCCTATGCATGAGATCCATGAATGCTGCTGGAGCATTCGTCAATCCGAAAGGCATGACTGTAAACTCAAAATGCCCATACCACGTCCGAAATGCCGTCTTAGGGATATCAGCCTCCCTAACCCTGAACTGATAGTAACCGGTGCGGAGATCTATCTTGGAGTAGACTCGCGCTCCTCTTAGCTGATCAAACAAGTCATCAATCCTCGGTAAGGGATATCTATTCTTGATAGTAACCCTATTCAATTACCGATAGTCTATACATAGTCGAAGGGTTTTGTCCTTCTTCTTGGCAAACAACACTGGAGCGCCCCAAGGTGAAGTGTTCGGTCTAATGAAGCCCTTGCGCAATAATTCTTGCAACTGGACCTTGAGTTCCTGCAACTCAACTGGTGCCATCCTATGTGGAGTCAATGCTGAAGTCTACATCTCTATGTGGAGGCAATCCCGATAGTTCATCCAAAAAGACATCCTCATACTCATATACCACCCGAGGTAGACCCCACTCCTGTCTTGCCTCGTTCTACAGGGTAAGGCTTGCAAGCCAACCCATCAACTGTCCGTGCCATCTAGAGTCATACACGGCTTTGGGTAAAGCATCATGTTTTTCTCCCTGGAACTTAAAACAGACACCATCAGGTGTGTAAGCAGTGACCCTCTTCCTATCACAATCAATGACGACCCGATGTGTCATCAACCAATCCATCCCGAGGATCACATCAAATTTTGACATGTCCATGACCCTAAGGTCCACAGTGAGTAGAATCCCCGAGATCTCTAACTCACAGTCCCGACATATCTGGTCCACCCTCACCCTAGCTCCTAGGGGAGAACTCACATGCATTGGCTTTCCCAAGGTTTCAACCTCTAAGCCTAAGTCTTTCACACAAGATGCAGCAATAAAAGAATGTGATGCACTAGAATCAAATAATACTCTAGCCCATAAGCGAGAGAGTAAGAATGTACCCTATATCACCAACGGATCTGTCGGCTTAGTTTGTGGCACCATGGCGTAGACATGCCCCTAGGTTCCCAAAGTACTGGCTTGTGAGCCCTGTCCTCGGCCTCGACCCATGCCCTGGCCTAACTGGCCTGCTTACGAAGTTCCCGCACATGAAGTAGTAGGGACTTGTGTAGCACCCTGAAACTGGTACTGGCTCCCTTGGCCCATGGTGGGGTAGTGTGGAGTATAATGTGTTTGTGATTGCCCCACCGAAGTCTGGGACTGAGATGACCCGTAACCTTAGGATCCCTGCCTCTAAGGGCACTCCCTTTTCATGTAACCCTACTGGTGGCAATGAAAACATGCCCGTGAGCCTACCTGGCTGGAAACCCTGAAGTGTCTCCCACCTTGGGAGGATTGACCCGGGCTTTGGCCTTGATGACCGCGACCCTGTCCTCGGAATCCTTGAGGAGTAGAAATGCTCTACTTCTTCCCTGAGCTAAAAGAAGAGGATTAGCCCTCCTTTTTCTTGTCTTTAACACCCACTTCCCGGATGTTCCGTCCATCTTCTACCTCTCTCTCAATGGTCATAGCTGTCACGACCATCGAGTTCAATTCTTGCAGAAGAAGACCCACAATCTTGCCTCGGATGGACAACTTCAAGCCATCCTCGAACTTCCTCACCTTGGTCATGTCAGTGGCCACATAGTCATCGGCGAAACGTGTTAATTCCGTGAACTTAGCCACGTATTCCATCACTGTCATCGTCCCTTGTCGCAAGTCCAAAAACTCCCGGGCCTTTGCATGTCTTGCAGCCGCCAAAAAATTATTGCCCATAAAGAGCTCCTTAAACTCTATCCAAGTCATAGCCTCCAAGTTCTTGGAGTCTTTCACCCAATCCCACCACAATTGGGATTCCCCCTCTAGCTGAAACGTAGCTAGGGTTATCTTGGTGGCATCGGAGGTGATCTCCATAGCCCTCAATACCTTATCAACTTGTCGGAACCAATGGTCAGCCACCATAGGATCCGCCCCTCCCATGAAGATCGGAGGCTGATGTGCCTTGAACTTCTGGAGGTGACTTGTACCTCCTTGGCTCCCAATTACACTAGCCTGTGCAATGGTAGCTGCCGCCGCACCAATAGCCTCTACAAAGGCTTGTTGGTCAAAGGCCGATGGTGGTTGGTTGTTCCACCCACCGCCTCGGTGTCCTCTTCCTCAATTTGCCATCTACACACATGTTAGATGGCAATAAAGCATTTATTAAGTATCCCATGATAAGGACCAAACTTGAAACATTGAGATTTATCTCCTTGTTTCACTAGTAGAGTCTATGCCACCCACTAGTAGACATTTCTACCTTGAACTATTTTGTTCATTTCTTTTCCGACCCCCAAGGTTATGTTTTCTAACCCTAGTGTCTTTTTCCATACACATTTTACCATGTATATCATTCACATAATCACATAGCACGTAATCATGTAACACCATGTAAGCACATAAGATGAAATGTACAATGCATGCAATGATCTAAACCCAATGCCCATCTAGCCCTATGTAACTCGTAGACCTATGCTTTGATACCAAGCTATGACGCCCCTAAAACCGAGGGTCCTGTTGACCTCCCGTCAACCTGCGGAGATACCTATGATTGTTGCATAACCCGACATCAAGTTTATCACATCTCTGTAACTGGGATTACGACCCAAACGAGGATCCGTGTTTACTTTAACCATTTAATCCCATCGTGGTTCAATGTACCCTAATGTATCTATTTTAAGGTCCATTTATATCATTGGAGCCAAAGGACTCATAGCTCAAAAGTATGGCAATGCATTCTTAAAATTTCAGATTTTTGGAAAACCTTCCGGAAGGTTTTTCATAGACCTTTCGAAAGGTTTTGTCTACTGGAATTAAATTTACACTAACCTTCCGGAAGGTTTTGCCCGCTGGACCAAAAGTTTGCATTAACCTTCCGGAAGGTTGTTGTGACCTTCCGGAAGGTTTTGCCCAGAATTTTATGTCTCTTCAGTTTATCATTTTCAATCCACTCAAAACCTTTCCAAAACCATTTCAAACATGTATAATAACATTTTCTACATTATACATGATTCATACAAGTTCTATTACAAGCATTTGCATATTTTTTTACATGTTAAAACATTGTTCCAACAAACATTACACAAAAATATACCACCAAAGCCACAAGTCGGCTCTTCTTCATTATTGAGGTCCCGAATACGAGTCCTCTCCTGCTACAAACCCCGCACCTGAAATGTTTCCCGTATAGGGTGAGCCAGCGCCCAGTAGAAAATTTCCTACAGAGGCTACTCCCCAACCTAAATGCATATGAAATGTTCGCATACAACATTCACAATCCTTCAATCATTTCAATCAATAACATCTATGTTTCATGTTGGAATCTACCATGCCATGCCATGAATGAAATGAAATTCACTCATGCACCTCAACTCGAGCTTTCACCGGCTCTCACCACACTATGCAATGCAAGTGTAAAACATTTATTTTTGATGAAATACATCCAAAGATCATTTTGAAACAAACTCATATGTTCATAAAAACCAATTCATTTCTGGATCTTTCCCATCAAATGAATCCTTTATTTAATCAAAACCATGTGTCTTTATTTGGGTAGTAGACTTTTGGTGTTGCACCACCGGCTCCACACACACTGATACACTTTTTTGGACTTGCACCGTCGGAAGTGTATAAACCAATAGCCGGGTCTTGCACCCGAGGGGGGATCTATCCCTTCTTGCTATACCCGACACAAGTTTTCCATGTATGCAACTGTGCAACTTAGTAAGATATTCAAACCCACTTTCCCGAGCCCACCCATCAAAACACCAAATGTGGTGATTGAACCAACCATACAATCACACACCTGTACTCATGGTCATGGATGCATTCTCCCGTGCAAATGCAATGTGATGCACCATTGCAATACCAATGTCATGCTCAAATGTAATGTATGCCAAATGAGCTATTTAACCACACATTTCAACATGTATCAATGCAATTTACATCATATGTATACATTCACCAATCCCATTTTCTTGTTAATACATCAACAAACATATATTAACATTTATATCCAACAATCCTTCACAAACATATTAAACACAACTCATGTCATAATACACTTCATTTACATGCACTATAAAACACAACATGCTCAAGATTTCAAATTCTTCAAAGAATTTCACAAGTGCTTTTCCTTATACCAAACTTAGCTAGGATTTGGTCTAGGCCAATCCCATACCCATTTCCTTTATTCCTTAAGCATAATCAAGTGACTTAGGTTATTCCAAACCCTTACCCCTTTCATAATACACCCTAGGTAAGAAAATGAACCAAGGTAAGAGAAACCCTACCTCTTGAAGCATAAAAATGAAGACTAGAAGCTTCAAGAACACCCAAAACCTTGATTTTCCAAAATTACCTCCTTGGATCTTTGGTGAAATCTCTCGTTCTTGGTACGTACGCGTAGCCCTCATCGCGTAGACCAACTTTTATTCTTTGATCAAGCAATTCTGACTGACGGAACACCTTGGATCGTAGAAGAAAGGTAGAAAAATGAATTTTTCCCTCTTCTCTCTCTTTTCTCTCTTTAACGCCTGAAGCAGCCGGCAAAATGGGTGTGAAAAATATCTGATTTTTCAGATATTAACCCCTATTTATACTTTTAATTGCGCAGTCCACATTGTCCCGCTTGTTTATCACTTTCAAGTCCGTTTTTAACCTTAAATGACTTTAATTAAATCCCGATTTCAGTTCAAATAAATTTATTTGAACTTGTGTTCAATTATAAGGAAATTTAATAATTTCTATTTTTGGAGACGTTTAAAAGTTCATTTGTTATCCAATTATCTCGAAAAACGTACAAAATCTAATTATCTCGAAATTCGACGAAATTTGACGTGATAACTCAATTTTGTGACATGAATCTAACGGTGAAGTCCGTTGCTTCATCCGAGCTCTATAAAAATATACATTTTAATCTCGCATAATAGTGACAAATTACTATTTTGCCCTTTGTCGGAAAAAGTTCAAATTTTCCCAGGTTTCACGCAATAAAATTCAATCTGCACCTCGTGTTTACGTCTTTTTTGCTCTGGATTTTGTAACATACCTGTTATATGAATGTAACTGCAGATAACTTCTCTTCATTTTGATCAAAGGTTACTCGCATGTACCTGTAGCGTAAACTTATTGTGCATATGCTATGTACTTGGATGACAACCAGGATTAGAATCCTTTTTTTCATGTAAAAGAGGGTTTCACTGCAATAAAATTCATTTTTTTTTTTTGCTCTGGTTTTTCTAATGTACCTGTAACAGAAACATGTATAATACCGTAGATATTGTCTCCCTCATTTTGTTCAATGTTATTCGCATGTACTTGTAGCTTAAATTTATAGTGCCTATGTTATGTTCCTGAACGATAAACCAGAATTAGAACCATATGTTCCTGTTTTAAACCGTGTACCTATACAATGTGCCTATCATTACTAATGTCTTTTGTTGTGCAACTAATCTTATGATTAATTTGTTACAATTATGTTTGAAAATTATATGAACCTGTCAGATATATTATTTACATCCTCTGAAACATTTTAAAAATTATATAGATTAAACCATGTCGCCAAAAATAGCACCTCAGAAGTCTTCGACCAAATCAATAAATTTTGAAATTGCCAACGACTGAGACAACATCATAAGTCTAAAATTCTTAGAAGATTCAACCAAACATATGTGGTTATCATCTATACAATACCTTATGCTAAAAATAGAGCCCTTTAAATCTTCAAATTTGGAAGTTATCTCATTACAAAGATCCTTATACGTACTACAATCGTTGAGCAACAACAAAAGTGACTAAATCAAACGTACACCTCATAATCTCAATTCCTTCCATTTCTTAAAAAACTGAAGATGTGTTCAAATTGTCAAAACATATACAAATGGACAACAAGTACATAAATTGGTAACTAAAACTTTATCACGAGAGTTACATATCCCTTCTCAGCAAGACTAAAAATTGAATATGAAAAGTAATCACGCTCACAAATATTCATGATTACACACACAAAAAATGCATTAACAAACATAATTGGTACGCAATTAATATGTGTTTACATTGGTACGCAACATATCATATACAATGAACAACATGTCATATACAACGAACAACATGCACGATCATTCAGGTACATTACACGAATATACACATTCATGAGATAGGTACATCAATATTTAATTGAGAAGAAGGTACATATACACCATTATAGATATGCAAGTACATAAAACCAAACACAATTCAAAATTATGTAAATCATAACAAACATGTATCTAAACCTACCAATAAATACGTAAAACTTAACTACTACGATTTAATTTGTGTACCTACCAAATCAACACTTAATATAAACTACCGGTATATTTAAAATTGTTTGGTTCACAAATTTGAAATTCAAAACTAATATATGAGAGAAAAATGGAAATCCTCAATAACAAACGTAAAAAAAAAAAAAAGGAAACTAGCTGTATTTTAGGCTGAAATCATATGATGAGAGAAAAATGGGTAATGAAAACACACTAACTGCCCAACCCCTATACGTTTATGCCCACACAGGGACCCGTATGCAATTCTTTAAAAAAAGGAAGATGAATTTTTTATATATTAAAAATATGGTAGCACTCAAACTAGTTTACACACCAAATGAGAGACCCTAGCCTAATTAACTATAAAACTTAACACAATACGACATAACCAGACATACTTGTTAGACCTACTCATAACTGCTTACAATAGGATAAATGAATGTGAACTGGTTTAACTACGCCAAAGGTACACAAGGCCGAATTTAGGTTGATTGATGGGCTTTCTGTGAATGGTCATTCACAAAAAGGAGAATGTGGAGAACTGCTGTCGATCGAGGAATATGAATACCACCCTTTACAAAATTCAAAATATAGGGTAAATTACATCGACACCCCCATACTTTGTCACTAAAATACACAGACCTCTTAGGTATGACATATTATAATGATAGCCCCTGTTAGTCACAATCAAGTAACACACCTAACAGATTTTTTTATAAGGACTATTTTGCCCTTATTCAAAATAAACAAAACCAGCCTAAACCAAACCCATATACTAGACTCAACCCATACTTCTCCATCACTTCCACTGACGCCTTCAATGCATTGAACCTCTCTTCTCTCTCTCTCCACTGCCCACCACTAACCTCCACCACACACAGCTCCTCACTTCCATACCAGTCACCATTCTCCTCCACACCTAAGCCTATAACTCATCCCACACCCATATCTCTTTCTATTGTACTCATCCTCTCTCTCTCTCTCTTTCTATATATATTCTATCTCTAACCATTGCTACACCACTATGGCCACCATCAAACCAACCAACATAATAGTCACCTAACTTGATCTTTAACACATACACTCAAGTATAAGTGGTCAAATTGTAATATTTCTCGTTAGGGTCCAAGGTTAATTCCTCAGGGAGTTATCAGTGGAACTTTAAACCAAAAAAAGAGTGAATAAAACATAGAGAAAATATCATTGAAAATTTAATTTCGGTGTGTGCTTGGTGATTGAAAATAGAATGCTTAAAAACAAGGTTTACTCGTAACAAATTAAAAAAGTACTCTTTAGTTTGGGGATCAAAACATGTGTGTTATTGCTTGATTTTATGATAGTGTTACCATTCTATAATTAACTCTCGTGTCAATGGTAAGTTAATAAGAAGCAAAACCATAACATAGCAACCGCTAAATTTACCGGTGTGACATCCCTCAAACCAGGGGTCCTTTCTCAACCGTTGACCACCCGTCAACCCACAAAAATACCCGTATATGTTTTATCATTTGATTTAATCGTGGTCTAATTTACCACTTTTCATACCTTCTTATTGTCCATTTATGTCCTTGGAACCAAAGAACACATAGCCCAAAAGCCTGACCAAGCATTCTTAAAATTTTAGATTTTTGGAAAAGCTACTGGTAGGTTTTTGTGGACCTACCGGTAGGTTTTGTTCACTAGAAAAGTTCTACCGATAGGATTCAACCATCTACCGGTAGGTTTTACTTACTGGAAAAGTTCGACCCGTAGGTTTTACTTACTAGAAAAGTTCTACGGGTAAGTTTTTATGTTTCACCAGTAGGTTTTGTCTAGGATAACACCTATCCATACAAGATCTACCGGTAGGTTTTTATGGACCTACCGGTAGGTTTTGGCTAGAAATGTCTGTTTCACCTATTTTTTATTTCCCAATCCATTCCAACACCATTCAAAACATGCATGATGATGTTTATCATCTAATACAAGGTCCATACACATTCTATTTCATTCATTACATGAATTTACATACCAAAATAGAACCTTCATAACGGTTTTACAAAACTCAAAATAAACCCACATTCCGGCTCTCTTCACCCTTGGGGTCCCATGTGAGGGCCTTCCACCGATGTATGTCCTGCACCTGAAATATTTTCCCGTATAGGGTGAGTCACGCCCAGTAGAGTATTTCCTACCGAGGCTGTTCCCCAACCTAAGTGCATATGAATGTTCATGCAACACTTTACCACCAACAACATCCCAACCAAGAATATATTATTAAAGCTTGAAATCTTAGCAAATCATGTCATGTAGTGAGATGAGACTCAATCATTCAACCCAACCCGAGCCTTCCTTGGCCCCTTTTCCCCCATGAATTGCCATGGGTATAAAAATCAGCTTTCCCAACCCCGCCATTGGTACTATACACCCAATGACTATTTAAAAATTCTCCGGGTCTTTCTTGGGGTGGGTATTTATGGACTTACACCAACGGCACCCAACTGAAACGGAATTTATGAACTTTCACCAACAGTTCTGCATACACTGACATACTTTATGGACTTTATACCAATAGAGTGCGTCTCCAATCACCAGGTCTCTCACCCAAGGGATAGTCTAGCCCTTCTTGCTAACCCCGACTCAATTCTTTATCCATAACAACGTGAGACTCAGTCGAATTTTTGATCCAACTATCTCGAGCCCATCCTCATCCACCTATTTGGTGTTTGATATCAACCATGCACACATACACCCACACTCATGGCTATGGATGCGTTTTCCCCGTGCTAATGCAATGTAATACACCATTACTATTTCAATGTCATGCCCACATGTAAAGAATGTCACATGAGCAAAATAAACCACATATAAACATACTACATGGCAATTTAAACCTAAAGCATATAATTACCAATTCCATCACAATGTCGATGTATCTATAAGCATAAATCAACATTTTTATATCCAACCATACATCACAAGCATGTTATTACATATCCCATGCCAATAACGCACTCTATTCACAAGGCATAATAAAAGCACATACCATGCCCACATAACACCAATTTCCATGAATCACATTGAGTCAAATTACATACTCAATTCAAGGTAAAATTCATTCTACCCATTTCATTAAATCCACCATAATAGGCAAGTGATATAGCATACTATCAATATATCCATTTCTATACCCATTTCCTCTTGAACATAACCATAGGCAAATCATGGTTCATTCAACCCTTTCCTAAGAACACTATAGGCTAGAAATAAACCAAGGTAAGAGGGAACCATACCTCTTGAAGCGTAAAGAACACGTTAGGAAGCTCCCCGACCTTACCGAGCTCAAATCCAAGCCTTCCCAAAATTTTTTTTTTTTTTCAACCGTCGGTGAAACCCTCGTTTTTGGTACATAGGCGTAGCCCACGACGAGGAGATCGAATTTAGTTCTTGGCCCTAGGGATATGATCACTCAATCTTCGTAGATCGTAGAGAGAATGTGAGAATTTTTCTCTTTTCCCTCTCCTCTCTTCTCATGTTGAAACCGACTGAAGAATGGGGGTGAAATCTGATTTTGCCCCCTATTTATATTCCCTAAACTCTTGGTCCACAACTCGCCACACAGCCTTCTTTTTTTCGGGTCTACTTTCACCCCGAAACAATTAAATTTTGTCCTAGTTCAAGTTCAAAATAATTTTATTTTAATTTGCCTTAAATTATTTTATAACTTTTGAATTTTTATTAAAAATCTCGTTTTTGGGTCACCCGAGACTCGACTACCTTGTAAAACGCAAAAAAATTGACTATTTTGAAATTCGATGAAATTTGACGGGGTAACTAGATTTCGCGAGACGAATCCAATGATGCGGTCCGTTCATCATCCAAGTTCTAGAAAATTTCTGGTTTACAACCCGTACTGTAATGGCAAATTACCATTTTATCCTTTTTCATAAAAATTTTAAATTTACCTAGATTTTACATTCTTCCCTCCATAAAAGAACATCATCCCCGAAATTCACACACATATACACACTTAATCGCATGCATATGCAACAATAATTTTATACTAGAAATTTTAAAACTTGTACCTCCATCCTCGAACAGGAACGGATAGTTAATATGTATGGTATCCTCACGCTCCCATGTTGTCTCCTCCACTCCTCGGTGCTACCATAGCACCTTCACTAGTCGCACGGTCTTGCCTCGCAAAACCTGTTCCTAGTTATCCATGATACGCACCGATCCATCCTCGAAGGTCTCATCCGCATCAACAATCAATTCACTCCAATCTACTACATGCGTCAGATCTGGAGTATACTTCCAGAGCATAGAGACATGGAACACCGCGTGAACACCTAATAACTTTAGCGATAATGCCAATCTATAAGTCACTATATCTACCCACTCAAATCCCTCGAAAGGCCCGATGAACCTCGGTGACCACTTTACCCATTTTCTGAACCTAATCATTCTCCTCTTGGACATCACCTTCAAGAAGACGTGAACACCCACCTCAAACTCTAGAGGTCGTCGTCGTCTATCGGCGTAGCTCTGAGCCATGAAAAGACGCTTCCATATCAAGCTCACCCTCTCCAAGGCATCTCTGATCAATTATGGACCCGTATAGAGTCTCTCTCCAACCTTAGTCCAACATACTAGAGAATGACAAGGCCTCCCATAAAGTGCCTCATAGGGTGCCATCTGAATGCTCGTCTAATAACTGTTGTTGTAGGCAAATTCCACTAAGGGTAAATGATCTTCTCAGCTACCCTTGAGATCCAGGACACATGCCCATAGCATGTTCTCTAATATCTAGATGGTCCTATCCGATTGACCATCCATCTAGGGATGAAAAGTTATGCTTATCATCAACTATGTCCCCATGGTCCGTTGGAATCTCTCTCAAAAATGGGTCGTAAACCTGGGATCCCGATCCAATACTATAGATACGAGCATCCCATGCAACCAAACAATTTCCTGTATATACAATCTATAAAATTTCTCCAATGTAAAGGTCATCCGCACTACCAAAAAGTGTGCCAACTTCGTAAACCGGTCCACTATCACTCACGTCACGCCATCTCCCCGCGATGTCCGTGGCAAGTGGGTCACAAAATCTATAGTGACATGTTACCACTTCCACTCAGCCACTTCCAAAGGATGGACCAACCCCGCTGGTCTCTGGTGCTCAGCCTTGACCTGCTGACACGTGAGGCATCATCTGACAAAATCTCCAACGTGTCTCTTCATCCCCCTCTAATAATACTGGCGAAAAATATCATGGTATATCTTCATGTCACCTGGATGCACAGCAAATCAGGAGCAATAGGACTCCCTAAGGATCTCCTCCCTCAAATCTGGTAACTGGGGAACCACAACCCTTCCCTATATCGAAGACTATCATTAGAGTGAATGGCCCAGCCCTCGTCACCGGTACCCGCCTGCACTAGGTCTCTTATGGATGATAACTCTGGATCCTACCCCTGGGACTCGATCACTCTACTCAGTAGAGAAGGTGTAGCCACCAAGCTCCCTAAAACACCCTAAGCCTGACCCTGATAATACAGCCCAAATTATCCCACAGTCTCAAGCATCAGCCACTCTCGAGAAGCCACACTAGCCAAAACACCCCGTGACTTTCGGCTGAGTACATCAGCCACCACGTTTGTCTTACCAGGATGGTAATACAAAGTGAAGTCGTTGTCCTTCAAATACTCCATCCACCTACGTTGCCTCATATTGAGGTCCCGCTGTATAAAGATGTACTTGAGACTCTTGTGGTCTGAAAATACTTCAAACTTCTCACCATACAGATAGTGGCGCCAAGCCTTCAAAGCAAAGACAATGGCAGCCAACTCCATGTTGTGTGTGGGTAGTTCTGCTCGTGGTTCTTTAATTGTCAAGAACCATAAGCCACTACTCTCCCGAACTGCATCAAAACCCATCCAAGTCCATCTGTAGAGGTATCATAGTACACTATGTACATCTGTCCCCTCTCTGGAACTATCAAAATAGGAGCTAAAGTAAGCCTCCTATTTAACTCCTATAATGCCTTCTCACACGATTCATTCCACTCAAACTTGACCTCTTTCCGAGTCAATCTCATCATAGGTGCAGCTAATCGAGAGAAGTCCTCGATGAATCTCTGGTAATACCCTACCAATCCTAGGAAATTATATTTTTCGATGACAGATTTTGGCCTCTCCCAACTCGTGATCGCCTCAACCTTTTCTGGGTCTACGGATACACCCGAAGCCAATACTAGGTGTCCCAAAAATTTTACCTCCGTAAACTAAAATTTACATTTGTTGAACTTGGCATATGACTGGTGGTCTCTCAAGGTTTGGAGAACAACTCTTAAGTGACCCTCATGCTCCTCCTCGGACTTGGAGATCAGGATGTCGTCAACAAACACCACGACGAACTGATCTAAATAGGGTTGGAACACCCTATACATGAGATCCATGAATGTCGTCGGAGCATTCATCAATCGAAATGGTATCACAGTGAACTCAAAATGCCCATACCGCGTTCTAAACGCCGTCTTAGGAATAATTGTCTCCCTAATCCTCAAGTGACGGTAGCTGGTGTGAAGATCTATCTTGTAGTAGACCCGCACTCCCCTTAACTGGTCAAACAGATCGTCAATCCTCGGCAAAGGATACCTATTCTTGATAGTAACCTGATTCAACTACCGATAGTCTATACACAATTGAAGGGTCTTGTCCTTCTTCTTGGAAAATAATACCGGAGTGCCCCATGGTGAAGTGCTAGGCCTAATAAAGTCCTTGTCCAACAATTCTTGCAATTGGACATTGAGTTCTTGTAACTTAGCTAGCGTCATCCTATGTGGAGTCATAGAAACAAGCGATGTACCCAGATGCTAAAGTCTACATCTCTATGGGGAGGTAATCCTGGTAGTTCATCCAAAAAAACATCCTCATATTCATATACAACCCGAGGCAGACCCAACTCATGTCTCACCTCGTCGTACAAAGTAAGGCTCACAAGCCAACCCATTAATTGCCCGTGCCATCAGAGTCATACACGGCTTGGGGCAAAGCATTGTGCTTTTTCCCCTAAAACTTGAAACAAACACCGTCTGGTATGTAGGCAGTGACCCTCTTCCGATCACAGTAAATGACAACTCGGTGTGCCGCCAACTAGTTCATCCCAGGATAACATCGAACTCTGACATGTCCATGACCCTAAGGTCCACGGTGAGTAGAATTCCTGAGATCTCTAACTCACAATCCCGACATATCTGATTAACACTCACCCTAGCACCTAGGGGAGAACTCACATACAATGGCTTTTCCACGGTATCAACCTCTAAGCTTAGATCCCTCACGCATAATGTAGATATGAATGAATGATATGCACCAGAGTCAAATAACACACTAGCCCAAAAACGAGAGACTAGAAATGTACCTGAATGACCAACTGATTCACTAGCTCAGTCTGATGGGTCCCCAAAGTTCTGGCCTGCACGCCCAGTCCTTGGCCTTAACCCATGCCCTGACCCATCTAGCTTGTTTGTAAAGTCCCCGCTCGTGAAGTGGTAGGGGCCTGAGTAGCACCTTGAAACTTGTACTGGCTTCCCTGGCCCATGGTGGGGTAGGGAGGAATAAAATATGTTTATGCATGCCCCACTGAAGATTGGGACTGAGATAACTCGTAGCCTTGAGATCCTTGCCTCTGAGGACAATCCCACTTCATGTGACCCTGTTGGTGGCAATGTAAACATGTCCGCTAATCGGCTTGATAAGTTGTCTTATGGTTTCCCCTGCCTTGGGACAATCAACCTTGGCCTTGGCTTTGATGGTTACGGCCGACCCTATCCCTGTGGAGCAGAAGTCCTCTATCTCTTTTCTGAACTAGAAGAAGAGGATTGACCCTCCTTCTTCTTGTCTTTAGCACCCACTTCCCGGATGTTCTGTGCGTCCTCAACTTCTCTCTCAATGGTCATAGCTGTCGTGACCATCAAATCCAATTTTTGTAGGCAGTGGTCCACAATTTTATCCCATATTGACAATTTTTGACCATCCTCAAACTTCCTCACTGTGGCCATGTCAGTGGCCACATAGTCATCAGCGAAACAGGCTAATTCAGTGAACTTAGCCACGTATTCCAACACTGTCATTGTCCCTTGCCTTAAATCCAAGAATTCCCAGGCCTTTTACATGTCGAGCAGCCATTGGAAAGTATTTACCCATGAAGAGCTCCCGGAACTCTCCCCATGTCATTTCCTCTAAGTTCTTGGAGTCCTTTTCCCACTCCCACCACAGTTGGGCTTCTCTTTCTAGCTGGAATGCAGCTAGCCTTTTTTTCGTGGCATCGGAAGTGATCTTCATTGCCTATAAAATCTTATCAACCTGTCGGAACCAATGATCGGCTACCACCGGATCCGCCCCTCCCTTAAAAATTGGAGGCTTGTGTGTCTTGAACCTTTGGAGGTTACTCGAGCCTTCTTGTTCCACATTTGCACTAGCCTGTGCAATGGTAGCAACCGTCGTACCAATAGCCTCCACGAAGGCATGATGGTCAAAGGCCGGTGGGGGTTAATTAGTGTTTCGCCCACTGCCTCAGCGTCCTCTTCGTCTACTAGCCATCTACACATATGTCAGATAGCAATATAGCACCAATTTAGTATTCCAAAGTAGGGACCAACTTTGAACTCTAAGATTTATCCCCTTATCTTCCTAGTAGAGCTTATGCCACCCACTACTAGACCTTTACACCTTGAACTATCCCGTTCCCTTGTTTTTCGACTCCCAAGGTTATGTTTTCTAACCCTAGTGTCACTTTTTCATATACATTTTACCATGTATATCATTCACATAACACATACCACATATCACATAACATGTAGCACGTAGCATTTAAGTACATAATCATGAATGCACAATGCATGCAACGGTCTTAACCCATGCCCAACAGCCCTAGGTATATCATATACCTATGCTCTGATACCAAGCTGTGATGCCCCTCAAACCGGGGGTCCTTTCTCAACTGTTGACCACCAGTCAACCCGCGAAAATACCCATATATGTTTTATCATTTGATTCAATAGTGGTCTAATGTACCACTTTTCATACCCCCCCCTTATTGTGCATTTATGTCCTTGAAACCAAAGAACACATAGCCCAAAAGCCTGGCCAAACATTCTTAAAATTTTAGATTTTTGGAAAAGCTACCAGTACGTTTTTATGGACCTACCGGTAGGTTTTGTTCACTAGAAAAGTTCTACCGGTAGGTTATACTTACTAGAAAAGTTCTACCGGTAGGTTTTTATGTTTCACCAGTATGTTTTGTCTAGGACAAAACCTATCCGTACAAGATGTACCTGGTAGGTTTTTATGGACCTACTGGTAGGTTTTGCCCAGAAATTCCTGTTTCACCTGGTTTTCATTTCCCAATCCATTCAAAACATGTATGATGATGTTTATCATCTAATACAAGGTCCATACACATTCTATTTCATTAATTACATAAATTTACATACCAAAATAGAACCTTCATAATTGTTTTACAAAACTCAAAATAAAGCCACATTCCGGCTCTCTTCACCCTTGGGGTCCCATGTGAGGGTCTTCCACTTATGTATGTCCCGCACCTGAAATATTTTCACGTATAGGTGAGCCACGCCCAGTAGAGTATTTCCTACCGAGACTATTCCTCAACCTAAGTGCATGTGAAAGTTCATGCAACACTTTACCACCAAGAATATATTATTCAAGGTTGAAATCTTAGCAAATCATGTTATGTAGTGAGATGAGACTCAATCATTCAACCCAACCCGAGCCTTCCCTGACTCCTTTTCCCCCATGAATTGTCATGGGTATAAAAATCGATTTTCCCAGCCCCGCCATTGGTACTATACACTGAATGACTATTTAAAAATTCTCTGGGTCTTTCTTGGGGTGGGTATTTATGGACTTACACCAATGGCACCCAATCGACATGGAATTTATGGACTTCCACCAACTGTTCTGCATAGACCGACACACTTTATGGACTCTTATACCAATGGAGTGCGTCTCCGATCATCAGGTCTCTCACCCAAGGGATAGTCTAGCCCTTCTTGCTATCCCTACCCCAATTCTTTATACATAACAACGTGACTCAATCAGATTTTCGATCCAACTATCCCGAGCCCACCATCATCCATCTATTTAGTGTTTGATATCAACCATGCACACACACACACACACACCCTCATGGCTATGGATGTGTTTCCCCCGTGCAAATGCAATGTAATGCACCATTGCTATTTCAATGTCATGTCTACATGTAAAGATTGTCACATGAGCAAAATTAACCACATATAAATAGACTCCATGGCAATTTACATCCGAAGCATATAATTATCAATTCCATCACAATGTCGATGTATCTATAAGCATAAATCAAAATTTTTATATCCAACCATACATCACAAGCATGTTATTACATATCACATGCCAATAATGCACTATATTCACAAGGCATAATAAAACACATACCATGCCCACATAACACCAATTTCCATGAATCACATTGAGTCAAATTCACATACCCAATTCAAGGTAAAATTCATTCTACCCATTTCATTAAATCCGTCATAATAGACAAGTGATATAGCAACCTATCAACATATCCATTTCTATACCCATTTCCTATTGAACATAACCATAAGCAAATCATGCTTCATTCAACCCTTTCCTAAGAACACTATAGGCTAGAAATAAACCAAGGTAGGAGGGAATCCTACCTCTTGAAGCGTAAAGAACACATTGGGAAGCTCCCCGACTTCAACCCAAGCCCAAATCCAAGCCTTTCCAAAATTTCATTTTTTTTCAACCTTCGGTGAAAGCCCTTGTTTTTAGTACGTAGACATAGCCCTCAACAAGGAGATCGATTTTTGTTGTTGGCCCGAGTGAATTCGATCACTCAATTTTCGTAGATCATAGAGAAAAGGTGAGAATTTTTCTCTTTCCCCTCTCCTTTCTTCTCACATTGAAACCGGCTGAAGAATGTGAGTGAAACCTGATTTTGCCCCCTATTTATACTCCCTAAACTCTTGGTCCACAATGCGCCACACGACCCTCTTTTTCCCCGGTCCGTTTTTGCCCCGAAACGATTAAATTTCGTCCTAATTTAAGTTCAAAATAATTTTATTTTAAATTTTTTTAAATTTTCTATTTTCTAATTTTTATTAAAATTTCTGTTTTTGGGTCACTTGAGACTTAACTGTCTCGTAAAATATGAAAAATCTGATTATCTCAGAATTTGATGAAATTTGACAGAGTAACTAGATTTCGTGCGACGAATCCAACGATGAGGTGCGTTTCATCATCTGAGTTCTAGAAAATTTTAGGTTTACAACCCATACTGTAATGGCAAATTACTATTTTACCCTTTTTCATAAAAATTTTATATTTACCCGGGTTTTACAACGGGAAATTCTATGCACCATACAACAACCAATTACCTTAGTAAAATTGAAGGTACAAATAACCATTTAAAAGTTTACTTCGGCAATTGATCGAAAAGTCTATGATTCGATTAAGTACATAGCTTCGATTTATACTAAGAATCAAAAGCATTGGTTATGGCAAGACTTAACCCGTTTATACCCAATATGCTGACCTTCACATAATGTCCAACTTAGTAATTCATTGAATCATGCATTAGTGTATATAAAATATTAAAGATGGAATGAAAATGAAAATAAAATCCTAGCTCGGTACTTGCATGGACCATGAGCATAACCTAAGTTATACAATAATATACAAAGTATAAAACATTAAAGAAAGTACCATCAATCATTTAAGGGAGGTATACAAAAATAAAGCGTAAAAAATAAAAAAGCACTTCCATTAATTAAGCAATATTACACTTCACCCCACACTAAAGAGAAAATGAGAAACTAATCACTCTTCATGGCTATGGACAAGCTAGAAAAGTGGGACAACCTCATTCCTCTAAGTGAGATACAATCTTCAAAATATAAAAGTAAAAAGGCTAAACTTTTCCCAAAGGTATAATTGAAACACCCCCACTCTTCTTAACAAAGGAAAGACTTTGAAAAGTGACAGAGGTTCAACCTTCCAAGTAGAATGAGCAATTAAAGAAATGTAGAAGGACTAGTGTAGCTAGGAGAGAGATTTCTTTTTCAAGGTGAATGAATAAAATTAGGAGGGGGTATTTATAGAACTTCTTGGGCAGTAGTTGATCGTAGGATGGCCCAATCAGAAACAAGCAAATCTGACTTACGGGAGAAGAAAAAGGCAAAGCGGTTTAGTCCCATCTGGACACTAGTTACCACCGTCCGGACGATGGTGATCTGTAGGAAATCATTCCTTTTTGTCTGTTTGTCTTGGAATTTGAGCCTGCAGTTGCATCTGGATGGTGGAGCACCGTTTGGACGATGGCAATTTCTTTAAACTTTTCCATTATTTGTTATTTAGTCCTTTAGCTTTTTGATTTCACTCCTTTGACCCTGTAATTTAAAATATCAACATTCCATCAATTAGTAATAATATAACCTTTTAACTTATTAACTTATTCAATTAATGTAATTAACCCTTAAATATGTATAAGAATTGTAACTTTTTATGGTTAATCACACCCCCAAACTAAATATTACTAGTCTATAGTAATATAATAAATAAAACACATAACCACTTTCGTACATTTCACAATTTCATTTAGCACTTGCAACAAGCCTTTGAACTCCTAGGTTACCCTAATGGACGAGTTGTGTCTTGTGAAGGTTTACAGTGAAGATACCTACAAACTTCAACGATTAAGCCTTTCACAAGTAAGATTATAACAGTATTCCATTTTAACCCTGATAAATTTCCTTGTCCAACTCATTCTAAGAATAACACACTCCACTTGTGCAACTGTTCACCATATTTTTATGAAAAACTTGTGTGTGTGTGTGTGTGTGTATCATGCTTTATTATTTCAAAAATCTAGGGAATAACACAACTTTTCTTGTAGTTTTTCAAAATTAGTCTCAATATCAATCCTTTCCTAGAAATCACTCAGCAATTAATACACCCAAGCTTTAGTGACTCGTCACTCAAAATTTACATGTAATAAGAAGATTGTTAATCAAATACAAGCATTTCACATGTAAAAATTCAAAAGACGATTTTTTGAATAAAATTAGATTTTGGCATAATCTCATGAAGGAATATCAACACTAGATTTAAGCAATATCATCAACAATTCCCCATGCATTAGGTAAGAAAGAACACACGTGTGCACATCCTAGAATCAAAAAGGACTTCCTCAAGGTTTTAATGTGGCTAGGGGTAAGTGGGTAATGAAATGACGGACATAAGGAGTTCAAAAGGGATATCCAATTATATTTTAATTATGCATGTAGTCTCCCTTTATTTTTCTTCACTTTGCCCCATTAGGAATAGGCTCAATCTTCCCTTTTCTTTATCAAAAATTCGCACTAAACTTGCTTGATTCATTTTCTTTCTTTACACAATTTCTTTTCTTACTTCATTCATTTTTTCTTTCTGAAACCCCATTCTTTCTTTCTTTTTTTATCTTTTTTCTCCTACTTCTTTCTTTCTTCATTTCTCCATATAATCGCCTTTTAAGAGAGTGTGCAAAAAAATAAGATAGCCAAGGTAGGGTCAATTTTTTTTTCATAGGTTCGATTAAAAACATGGCTTAAAGAAAAGAATTATTCTTTTTAAGGCTCAAACATGGCTGACTAAGGGTATAATTTTACAAAAGCAATGGATACGGCTCAAATAGTATCACAAATGGCTAAGATCCTTTTCCAGAATATAACCCATGTGTAACTCTCATAAGAATATATAAGGGAGATTGACAACATATTACTCAATAAATATTAATCAAATCAATGATAATGAGATTGTTCTAGGAATTAAAGTTGAATTGAAGTTTTACTTGAGAAAATTTTCAAAATCTCTCCAAAGAAGATAGGTTAAAAAGTTGCACATGGCCTTTACATCTCTACTATGTATGTAAACTTCCAAAGAACTATGTTATTCCAAAATATTTTCAATGAATAGAAAAAACATAGTGTGTATAAAATGATAAGTTTTTCATAAAAATATAGGAATAGCACACAAATATAGCATGAAATTCCCCTATGAGTTGTATAGGGTTACACCTGCAAGTAGATAGAATACCAAAATAATCTCAACGTGACTTGCATGTAATATTCTACCCTAATATAACAATTGCAAATATAATATATCTCATGATAAACTATTGCAATGTTAACAAAAAAATTCCTACTTAATTTCAAAATGCAATTAAACTAACATAAATTTAAAACTAGCAGCAATTCGAATAGTATGGCATGCAAATCCAAAAACAAATCAATAATCCAAAATACTAAATACTGTAGCATGCAAATAGTAACTTTCTAAAGAGAGAAAGAGATTAAGAGTAGAAGGGTTTAAAAGAACTAGGCCAAGCCTATACTGAAGATGATGGTCCTCCAACTCTCCTTTCTAGGTAGTTGAGAATTTCCTTCTATATTTCTTGAATCTCCCTTTAAGTTGCTTCAAATTGTCCCATTCTCACCTCCAGACTCACTATTATATGTCTATCATTCATTTTGTTGGCTACAATCGGTGATGGCTCATCACCAGCTTGTTGCTGCTAAAACTCTGTATTTTCCTCATGTACATCATCCATTAGGGGCACTGGTGGTATCTTTGGTTGAACTCCTAGTTGTCCTCCATGGCTCTTCTTTAATGAAATGGCATCCAAATGTGCCAATTCTTCCATTGTAGTCCAATTGGAACTGTAATAACACCTTTACTTCTATACAAATTAGTCACCAAAATAGCAAAAGGCGGTGATGGTTTCTTGTTTTGGACTATCAAGATCCTTTGGTCCATAATTAGAGTAAGAAGATCAATAGTATGGCCAACACCGAAGGAATAAAGAAATTGAGCCTTTTCAATATAAATCTATTTTTTCTGGGACTGAGGCATCAGATTAGCAACAACAATCAAGTTCATAACGGATATTTGTTTGTTAAGTCCCCTTGCTTGATGAACTTTGCATTCCTAACCCAAACATAATCAGGATCACCAATCAATTCAATACCAATATCAGTCGTTGCAGTATGAGGGTTAAAAGGGAACTAAGCATATTAGGCTCTCTTCTAATAGGCTTGAACATATCAAAAATAGTAACCACAGTAACTTGAAATTTTTTTCCCCTAACAAAAGTTTCAAAATTCCTGGCCGCAATAATTTGTGCATTACTGTAAAATTCTCTAATCACACACTCATATACCACACTCATAGTTTTCATGTAATCAATCCAACTCCCATTTCTAAATTATGCCTAGCATTCAAATCCACATAATCCTTAAATATTATAGCTCTTTTAGTAATAATAGGTTTGGAATAAAAGTATCGTTCATACCGGAGTGGTTAATCAAGATTTTTGAACACATTGTCATCGTATTCATAATGAACCTAAGGTTTTTCTTGAGGAATCTACTAGTTTGGAATCTCTAGGGGTGGTGAAGGTGCTCTTCGACTAGGTCAACTCGATGAAGTCTCACCTTTGCAAGAAATGAACTTTTTCCTTGGATCCATTGAAGTTCTTGAGATTTCTTGATGAGAAGTGAGTTTTGAAGGACTTTGATTTCTGAATCTACTTGAAATCCCATGGGTTGTATCAGAATGGATCGAAATCAAAGGAAAGGTGATGGTATTGCATATCTGAGGTTTGGGAGCAGCTTTAGGGTCTAGTACTATTTGGACGGTGCAGGGGCGTTTGAACGGTGCTTGCCTAATTTTTTTTGGATCTAGTTCTCTTGCTAGCCTATTACTTCTCCCCTTTTACTACAACATTAATCCTGCAAATAAAAGTCAGTCATTACTTTGCTAAAATAACTTATTTACATTAAAAACCATAATTGACCAACCTATTTATAAAAATTTAAAATAACATCAAAATAACAAAAAAAAATTAAAAGAAAAGCACAATAAAAAATTTTACACCTAAAAAAGTTACATACTTGGTCATGACAAGAAAAGAAAAAAATTTAGTCTGATTCTTCTAAACCCGAGGAATCAGTGAATTGACCAATTTTCCACCGCACATATCTTGTAAGCATTGAACTAGAATAAGATGGTGTTTTAGGAAAATCCTAGCTCTACTCATTCTTAATCCAATTGACACAATGTAGTGCACGACCTGAGATAGGTTGAGAACACGAATTAAACTCTCTCATGTGAATAAGTCGACCACACCTCTCACAACCACCAAGTTGTTTTGCTCGGCAACGCTTAGCATATGAACTCTTTCCATACAAAGGCTTTGCTTGACTTTCTTACAATTAAAAATTTCTTATTAACCTAGCTATTACCATGATCAAGAAGTGCACATCCATCGAAAATGTGCGTAAAACACCTAAGCTAAACCAAAAGAGTTTTTTTTTTTTTTATCAATTTTTGAAAATTTTAAGACTCACTATCTGTTCTATAACGTTTACCAGTTACAAAAAATGATTTTTCAAAAATGTGTGAATAATTCTTACCCCTAACCTAAACTTAACATTGTCCTCAATGTGAAAATATTCATGTGAAAGCTTAAAAGGAGAGAGTATATGAAGAGGTAACAGTGGAGGGAAGTAGTTCACTCTGTAACTTAATCTACAAAACCAACAAAACATCAGTCCCAATTATTTAAAAATATTTTACAAAGGAAATGTATTCAAAGAGAATTTGATGGTTTCATTAAGATAATGGAATCCACTTGTGCTACAAATTCTTCCAGAAAGGGCCTTGACCATTTACTTTAACAATTTTACCATTTGATAGATTTTCAATTTCAACGGCCCCATGTTCAAATACTTGTTTGAAAATGTAAGGCCTCATCCACCTATATCTTAACTTGCTAGTAAACAGATGGAACCTTGAGTTGTACGGTAGGACTTTGTGGGAAGGTGTAAAGGACATCCAAACAATATTGTGATCATTAAAAAATTTTATCCGGCCTTTTGCAATCTTTGCATTTTTATATGCCTCATTTCTCAATTCGTCCATCTCATTTATCTAAAGTCTCATGAATGTGCCTGCTTTGTCTAGGTCAAAATTCATCATTTTGATTGCCCAATATGCCTTGCGTTCCAATTCCACTAGCAAGTGACATGGTTTTTCATAAACCAGCAGAGAAGGAAACATTCTCAAAATTGTTTTATAAGCAGTGCAGTACGCCCAAAGTGCATCAATCTATAGTAAGGACCAATTTTTGCGATCTAGGTTTACTATTTTTTCCAAAATATGTTTGATCTCTCGCTTGGCTAGTTCGGCTTGTTCACTTGTTTGTGGGTGATAAGGGGTAGCTACTTTGTGTGAAATCAAATATTTTTTCATCAAATTTTCAAATTGACGCTTACAAAAAATGTACACCCCCGTCACTTATAATAGCTCGAAGAATTCCAAATTATGACAAAATATTTTCTTTCAAAAACTTATTCATTGTGCGGTGATCATTATTTTGACAAGGAATCACCTCAACCCATTTGGAAACATAATCAATGGCAACAAAAATGTATAGATATCCAAAAGAAGGGGAAAATGATTCCATAAAATCAATACCCCAACAGTTTAAAAACTCAATGATCAAAATAGGGTTTAGGGGCATTATATTTCTTTTAAAAATACTTCCTAATCTTTGGCATCTATCACAAATTAGACAAAAAGCATGCGTACCGTTAAAGAGAGTGGGCCAATAAAATCCACATTACAAGATTTTAGCATCGATTTTATTAAAGAAAAATGCACACCACAAGCTTCAGAATGACAAAAAAAAAATAATAACCTGACTGATTTCATGATTGGGTACGCAACATCTTATGATTTAATCCTTACAGTATTTAAACAAATAGGGATCCTCTTAGAAAAAATTATGAACCTCTCTTAAATATTTGTGTTTATTAGTCAAGGTATAATAAAAAGGAATGGTACCTGTGGCCAAATAATTGGCAATGTCTGAATACCATGGTACCTCAGTAATTTCAAAAGGTTGTTCATCGAGAAAGGTCTCATTAATCGGTATCGGTTCCTCTTTTGTGTCATAGGTTAGCCTTGAAAGATGGTTCGCTACCACATTCTCTACTCTTTTTTGTTCTTGATAATGAGATCAGACCCTTGAAGTAGGAGTATCCATCGGGGGAGGCATGGTGTGGCATCTTTCTTCGTGAGCAAGTACTTTAATTGAGGATCCAACCAAATAAAAGCAAAATTTATCAAAGGCAAATACAACTACAAGCAATTCCTTTATTGTAGTAGAATAATTCTTTTGTGCATCATTCAAAGTTTTTTTTGCATAGTAAATCACATAAGGATGTTTATACTTTCTTTGCCCTAGTACAACACTGATGAGCACATAATATTGCATATTTGAAGATCTCATTACATACATTTTAACTAAATTTTTGCATCTAAGTACTTAGAGTTAGCTGAAATTCTGAATAATGTTGAATTTTCAATGTTGCAGGTAATTATAGTGTAAATCATGTATTTTAGAACCTTGCAACCTAGTATGGATGTGTGCTAAAGTCATAGACACATTAAATGAGGATTGGGAGGCTTGGAAGGTGAAGAAACCAAGAGAAATGGATTTTGGAAGGTTTAGCCCACTGGTTTCCCAAGGTTTTGACATAGTACCGCAGTTTTCCCCATTTTGGACCATGATCCAATTCGAATCTGAAAAAGTTCAAAACATGAAAGTTGTAGATATGGATGTCTTCTGTATTGTGTCAAAATATCAGCTCATTCCAACGGTTGGAGCAAAGGTTTTACCGATTATACGAAAACTGATCCGGAGCAGGCAACCTACCAGAAAGACCTAACGGTAGTTTTTACTTCAGTGACCAAAACCTACCGATAGATCGCTAAAAACCTACCGGTAGGTTTTGCCCAAAATGCCCTGAACGTCTACAACTCATGCTCCACCTGCTTGGAGGTCCCACCTATGATTCTACCACTTGCTCCCTGACATATTCTACATATATACATGCTTCCTACACCCCAAAGTCAGCCTTGGAAGATTTGGGATGGGAGAGCAGGAGAGAGAAAGAGATGGGAATTGTGGATTGAAAGGATGGCTTGTCCTTGCTTTTGTAAGTGCTTAGCCCCATCCTCATGCTTGGATGTCAGCTCACACACCTAGTGGGACCCTCCATGGACGAAAATACAAGACTCACACTCCATATATTCAGCATTCTACAAGACATTAGGTATGGCTACCTAAGCTTAAAAAAATGCAATGAAGAAGATGATGAATAGTGTAAAATTTATATTTTTACATATTCCTTTCCATTTCACTTGTGGTAATCTTTTAATCTCTTGTAATCTTTAACTCTTGCACCTTAATGTCATTTACTTCAAGTTCATTTCAAGTTTAGTTACATGTTCTTCATTTTACCATTAATGTTTTCAAGCTTTCTTCATTTTTAGTTTTAAAATGGGTATTGTATTTCTTTCTTTATAGTTCAAGTTTTCTTGCATTAAGTTAAGTTCTAATCTTCATTTTTTTTCATGTCTCTTTACATTATGCTTGTCCTTCCGTTAGTTATGAGTAGCTAGATTTTAAGTTGGTTAATCCAAGAGAGACCTCCTCTTGGGTATTCCATTTCAACTCTTTTTCTTTCCTCCTCTCAGTGTACAATGGTTCGATTTGACTAGGTTGAGGGTGGATGAGATGGTGAGCCTTTGATATCCCATAGGCCTTGTCACGGTTTATGCTTAGATACTCTCATTCCCTAGCTTCCCACGAATCAATCGTTCATCTATGCACCATTGGAGGAAGGTTTCGAGTTGAGTTGGGATTCCCATTGGAATGACCTCTTTGGATTAGCCAACACTTGTTTTCCTTTCATTTTCACCAAAAACAAAATCACAAAAACTCAAACTCAAACTCAAAGATTTTTACACTTTTCCCTTTTGCACAAAATCATCTTCACATAATTCCCTTCCTTCCCTGAGGAGACGACCTTGGAATATTTTTCCAAGTAAAACACGACACTCAAAAGACTCTGTACGCTTGGGGAGCACTTTTGTACACACACACACTTTTTGTGTATTTATACTTCACATTTTGTACATTTCATATTCCACCATCTCCTTGCCCTTTCTTTTGACATCACCCATAGGAGAGTGACACACCCCTTCGTCCATAAACTATACATGCTAAAAGGTGATGTTTAGAGGTTAGGAAACTACAAGAAATTTTGTCAAGCAAACACCTACAGCATAATTGATAGCATCACATTTGAGTTCAAAAGGCAGTGACTAGTTAGGTAGTTGCATAATTTGTGCAAAAAATAGCATGTTTTTTAGCTTATCAAAAGCCTTTTGGAATGCATCATTCCATTCAAAAAATGTATCCTGATACAGAAGATTGTACACTGGTTTTGATATTAAACTAAAATCTTTATGAATCTTCTATAGAACCCGACATGACCTAAAAGTGACCAAACATCTTTCGCAATCTTAGGTGGAGGGAGGTTTGCAATCAAATCAATATTTGGACTATCAACTTCAATTCCTTCAGTAGAACCATGTCCTATGACAATTATTTGTGTTACCATGAAATGACTTTTTTTCCAATTTAAAACAAGATTTGTTTACTCGCACTGAGTAAGGATGTTCTCAAGATTTTCTAAACACCTTTAAAATGAATCACCATAGATAGAAAAATCATCCATGAATACTTCTAAAAATTGCTTCACCATGTTACTAAAAATACTGAACATACAACGCCAAAATGTAACTGGAGCGTTACACAATCCAAATCATATTCTTTTACAAGCAAAAGTGCCAAAAGGACATGTAAAAGTGATTTTTTCTTGATCATCAATTGCTATTTCAAACTGGTTATAGTTGGAGTATCCATCCAAAAAATAATAAAAGGCATGTCCTGCTATCCTTTCAAGAACTTGGTGGGAAAATGGTCTTTTCAGGTAAGAGAATTTAACTTTCGTTAATCAATACACATATGTCAACCTATGACTGTACGTGTAGGAACTAATTCATTTTCTTGATTTTTTCACTACCGTAACACCAAACTTTTTGGATACTACTTGTGTAGGACTAATCCATTTACTATCAAATATGAGATATATAATACCTGCATCTAATAGTTGAAGTACTTCCACCCTTACAATTTTTTTAAGATGAGGATTTAACCTTCGTTGTGGCTATTAGGAGGGCTTAAAGTCTTCTTCCAAGTATATACAATGAGTACAAAGAAGATGACTTATTCCCTTAATATCGTCTATAGTCCAACCAATTGCACATTGATGTTTTTTGATGACTTTTATCAATTGAAATTCTTGTAACTTTGACAACTTTGAAGATATCACCACTAGATAAGTATCATCCTCCCCCAAAAAAGACATATTTCAAGTCAGCTGAAAAGATTTCAACTATGGCTTGGGAACCATTACACTTGATTCAACAAACTGTGTTCTATTAGGTGACAACTTTCAAAATTTTGAAACGCATGTTTCAATAGTGGACATATCTACAATAGAATCAAAATTATTTACAAACTCATTCTCATTTATAGACTCAAACAATGCATGTGACTCTATTTCATTCCTACTGCATGCATTTTGAAACAAATTTTGAATCAATGACTCAATGTAATTCACATCTTGCAAATCTTCCTCTTCTCTAGGGTGTTTAGCAGTATCAAACACATTTAATTTCAATGTCATGTTACCAAATGAAAGTTTCATAATTTCATTCTTGCAATTAATCAAAACATTAGAAGTAGCAAGGAATGTACAACCCAAATTGACAAAAATTTGTATAGTAACATGCAAAACTGGCAGTGTAACCAAAACAATAAAATCCACAGGAAAATTAGAATTTATCAACTTGAACAAGGACATCTTCAACAACTCCTCATGGAATTTTTACAGATCAATTTGCTAACTACAATGTGACATTCAAGGGTTTTAACTCACCTAACCCTAACTACTCATAGACCATATATGGAAGCAGATTGACACTTGCTCCAATATCAAGCAAAGGTTGCTCAACCCTGAAGTTTCCAATTATGCATGAGATTGTGGGACTTCTAGGATCTTTGTACTTCAGAAAGGCTTTGTACTGGATGACAACACTAGCCTATTCAGTCTAAAATGCTCTTTTTTGTACATTGATCCTTTTTTTCATTGTGCAAAGATTTTTTAAAAACTTAGCATATGAAGGGACTTGTTTAATTGCATCCAACAGGGGGATGTTGATCAACACTTTTTTAAACAACTCAAAAATTTCAGCATAATTGTTCAATAATTGAGGTTTCTTGACTTGATGAGGGAAAGGCAAAGGAACAGGACTTTATTTTTCTTTCTCATTAGGTAACACTATTTCCTCTCAAATAGTAGGTTCAAACTTAATTGGTTCATTTACAGGATTCGACTCAACCATTGGTTTAAGTGTTTTGGTTTTGATGGTCTTGTCATTTAATTTACCACTTCTCAACGTGGTAACTACTTAAACTTGACCTTGAGAAGATTCAAATGATGAAAAATTAGCATTGGTTTGACCCTGTGGAGGCTTAGGTTGACATGGGAATTTTTTCCTTCTTTGTTGTGCTCAAAGATTGAGTCAACTTAGCTATGTGGCTTTTGATGTCATCAATGGTTTGTGATGTTTGGGTCTTGAAGTCATGAACGCATGGGGTAGATTGAGTGTTAAAACTCATCTATCTGACTTTGAATGAATTAGTTCAAGGTATCTTCTAGACTTCTTTTGTGTGGTGGCTGGTAAGATGGATATCGTTTATAGGCTTGAGGTTATGGTGGAGGTGGACCTTGTTACTGATTTATAGGTTGTGTTTCTCGAACTAAAATTTGGGTGGTTTCACCACTCTGGATTATAGGTTTCAGAATACAGGTTGGAATAAGGCTTATTAAAAGTAGAAATGACATTGAACTATTCCATCAAGACTTCTTTCAATGCTGGAATGGTAGGATACTTCCTCGTGGAATATCCTGACAAAGCACAAGTTCCACACTACTAGTTGGCAGGGGACACAACAGAAACTTTGTTGACCTTTCTTATAGAGCATCTAGCTTTCGAGAGAAGGTAGTCATTCTGGCTCTTAGGTCAATGCTTGATTTATTTCATCGTTCCTGATTTTTTACCATGATTCCAGTATTGTGTATGTGGCTTATACGGTTAGGTGAGTGTCATTCTCCCTCAGATACCATGTAAGAAATGGGAAAACGTGTGTGTGAATGAAATTGTGTGTGTACAAAAGTGCTCCCCAAGCGTAGAGAGACTTTCGAGTGTTATGTTTTACTTGGAATTAGTATTCCAAGGTCGTCTCCTCAAGGAAGGAAGGAGAATTGTATGAAGGTGATTTTGTGAAAAATGAAAAGTGTAAAACCTTGTGGATTTATGTTTTGGTGAGTTGTGTTCTTGATGAAATGTAATGGACACATGGTTAGGTAATCCAAAGTGGTCATTCCAATAGGAATGTCAAATCAACTCTAATCATTCTTCCAAAGAAAAAAATGGTGCGTAGGCATTTGATTGATTCGTAAGAAGTAAGGGACTAAAATGGAGGTGAGATCTCAAGCATACCCCATGACAAGTCTGTGGTGTATCAAGAGCTCACAACCACATCTACACTCAACCTAGTCAAAACAAACCACCTCACACTACGAGGAGGGATGAAGAAGAGTGGATTTAGCATACCCAAGAGGAAATCTCCCTTGAATTAGCCAACTGAAAGCTTAGCTACTCATGTTAAATGTAAAGACATTCAATGTGTAAAGAGGCATGGTATTGGAATGGAGATTAAAACTTGTGTTAATGTAAAGAAAAGTGAAACTACAAAAATGAGTGCATTTAACACCCAACTTAAAAGCTTGAAGTGAAAACTTGAATATAACAATGGTAGATTCTAAGATACTTAACTAAATTTGCAATACACTTGAAACTTAATGTAAATGACATTAAGTGCAATAAATGAAGTTTACAAGAGTCTTAAAGAAGCTTACAAGTACAATGGGTAAACGAAATTCAAAAGTCTAACTTCTCTCTCTAAAACTTTGTCTTCCTCCATGAGCTTCTCTCTCTACAATGCTGTAAAAATGTCAAGTCTTCTCTTAATTTTCATCCATGGAGGTCTTCTAGCATGTGTGTATGGCTTCCCATCAATAGGGGCTGAGTTGATGCATTGAACAGGCTAGGACAACCCTAGCCTATAAATCCCCAGGCTTACACCTTCTCTCTCTTCCTCATTAATGCATTGGCCTCCAAAGTCTAACTTGAAGTGTGGGGAGGCATGTATGTGTGTAAGAGATGTCAGGGGATAAGTGAAAGAATCATAGGTGGGACCCCCTAGTGGTAGAACTTGAGTTGTAGGCTGTCTGACATTTATGGGGAAAACCTTCCAGAAGGTTTTAGCAAGGCAAATGGAAAAAGTTGTCCAGTGACTCTAACCTTCCAGAAGGTTTATTCCCCGTAGGCCAAACCTTCTGGAACGTTTTGGTAGAGGCTGAGGCAGTTCAAAGTGCAAACCTTCCAAAAGGTTTATGACCAAACCTTTCAGAAGGTTTTCACCAAAATTGCCTTTTTCTTGGTTTCTTCACCTTCCAAGCCACCCCCTCATCTCCATTGTCTTTAAGCACTACGATGGGGGCTTAACTCAAACCATTTACAACTCTTCATCTACATTCACACAAAACTTCATTAAAAGGTAGATTAAATGCATTTCTCCCCAAATTCACAACAAAAGCAAGTATAAAAGAGTATAACAACATACAATATATGCAATATTTTGTGCTAATCACACCCCTCAACTTGAGTTTTGCTAGTCCCAAGCAAACTTTATTTCAAGCCACAAGAAATGAAACTACCGCAACCCATTCACACAAGAAAATCACCAAACATACAAAATACAAAAATACAATGCAATTAAAGAAATGGACTTGGGCACTGATTGATTAACACAAAACATTGCATATTCTATGTACAATTACATCCCTTTTACACATACTTTTGCAATTAAAATGATCGAAATTGCACTGTTTGAGCTATTAATAGAGTTTTGGTATGTTTGCAGATAAAATGGGTTAAATGATAATAGTTAAGCCCTCTCATGGTGCTTAAGATAAATGGAGTTGAGATTATGGCTTGATGAGAGCTCAAAGGTGAAGGAACCAAGAAATCAGCAAAACAAGGGAGAATCTACTAATAGGTTTTAGCTACTGGACCTACATCTACGACAAACCTATCGATAGGTTTTGCTCACTGGAGTGAAACCTATCGGTAGATTTTCATCGACCTACCAGTAGGTTTTACTAAAACAGCTCAGATTCTGCATTTCAAGCTCTACAACTTTGGGGGTCCCACCATGATGTCTCCCACTCGTCCCTAACACTCCTGACACACAGAACATCACTTCCTCACCCTAGCTTGGACTTTGGGAGGTTTTGACATTAATGAGGAGAGAGGAGAGAGGAGATGTTGGGTGTGTAGGCAATGCCTGCACTAGCTTGTCGAACCCATCCCTTGACAGCCCCTATTGATTGGGATCACATCACACAAGCTAGGGAGGCCCCATGGACGTTTTAGGTAAGCCGATTCACCATTATTCAGAAGATTTTATTGATATACATTGTAATATGGAGAGAGAGTCCAAGGAAGCAGATGAATAGTGTTAGAGAGAGAAGAGAAAATGTTTGCATTTTCTTCCATACATTGCATTGTAATCTATTGTAAGACTTGTTTAAGCTTTGTTTAATGTCGTTAATGTCAATTATTGCAAGTTCATTTCAAGTTTAGTCTTTCATTTTGCATTTCACCATTAATGCATTCAAGTTCTTCATTTTCAAGTTTTAAGATGGGTCTTAAATGCACTTTCCTATAGTTTATGTTTTCTTGGATTAACTTAGCTCAAATCTGAATTCCTCTACAATGTCTTTCCATTACATTATTGTGCTTGCTTTAAGTATGAGTAGCTAAGATTTTAAGTTGGCTAATCCAAGGGAGACCTCCTCTTGGGGATGCTATTTCAACTCATTTTTGTTCCCCCTCGCAATGTACGTTGATTCGATTTGACTGAATTGAGTGTAGATGTGGTTGTGAGTTCTTGATACACCGTAGGCATTGTCACGGGATATACTTGAATACTCACCTCCATTTTAGTCTCACGCTTCCCACAAATCAATTAAACATCTAGACACCATTGGGGAAGGTCTCGAGACGACCTTGGAATATTTTTCCAAGTAAAACATGACACTCTAAAGTCTCCCTATGCTTGGGAGCACTTTTGTTCACACACACACACATTCCATTTCACCAATTCCATTTACCCATTTCTTACATGAACCCGAGTGAGAGTGACACTCACCCACCTTCATAATCCATACACACATCGAGGGTTCTTATGTGGATAATTGAGAATACAACAAAAACCATCAAGCATTTTTGGCGTTGTAGCCGAGGAAGGCAAGTGTTGAATTGAGAAGGTGATTTTCGAACAACGGAGATAAGTCCCGTGATTTTCATCATGGGTTGAGGTACGTTGATCCTTTTACATACTTTTGTTGTTTATATTTTTATTTATAGTTAGTTTGTTGTATGTGGGGACGGGACGAACAAAACCAATTGGTTAGATAACCCTTAAACCCTAACATAAACATTGACCAATACCCCACCCGAAGATGCGGGTAATAATTTTGAAAATGTAGGTGCCCATCTGAACATACAAAGGGGTGGAGGAGCACAAGAACCTCGAATGTCTAATCCACGAATGCAATTCCCCCCTCTTGTAAATAAAGGAAACAACATCCAAATTGAGCCTCCAACGAGGCCAATGAGGGATTACCTTCAACCCACAAGAAGCACCACACCCTCATGCATCTTCTTACCAGTCCAAGCTTATCTCTTCCTAGTTAAGGCGGGAATGTTGCAACTACTCCCTACTTTCCGTGGGATTGAAAAGGAGAACCCTTATTTGCACATAAAGGAGTTTAAGGAAATAGTTGCAACCTTCTTCGTTTTGCGCTGAAAGGCCAGCCAACCTGAGGCCCACTTAGTGGTGACATCATCCTTCAGCTTGACTATTATGTCATCCCCTCCTTGACAGTTGTCTTCTGCACCTCGAGCTCACCGCATAGGCCCTCGTTCACCTCAACCAGTATAACATACTCCTTCCTAAGGCTCTTGAGGGAGCCCCGAGCATCAAAGGCTTCCTGGCTAACTTTGTTCCAGACATTGATTTTTAGTAACAGCTCTTCCCTGGTCATCCTCAGCTCATCCCTGACCTTCTTCTCTCTTTGCTCAGCCCTATCCTTATCAGCTTGAAGGCCTTCGTAGTCAGAGGCATGCTTCTCCATTTGCTCCTCGAGCTTCTACACCTGAGCTCTGAGACTCTCATTGTCAAAGGTCAGCTCAGCGACCTTAAATTCGTATGTCTTCAAAACTTTGGCAGAATCCTCTGAAGATCGGACCCTACCCATCAAGTTCTTCAAGTGGAGAGCCATCTGTGAACAAAAAAAAAGGGAAACAGACATAGATCAGCACAATTCAACCGCGTCGAGCTAAGAGCCAGTGTGAAAATACTTATAGTGGCTGCTCCCTGGAGAACTTAGCAGAAAGAGGCCTTAGGAGGCATGGTAGAGGCCCTCTGAATATCGGATTCGGGGAGAATGGATGAAATGGCCCCACCAGCCAACTAAGAATTATCGAAAAAGGAATCTTCATCAGTCTCCTGGCCCTCCTTCTTTTTGACTTTGGGACCCCAGAGAGGCAGCTGGGATGGATTCTCAGGCAGTCCGGGAGGTGCAAAATCTGGCTTGATTCCAGTAATCAGCTCCAATGTTTCCTCAACCTCATAAGAGGTAGGAGAAGCCAGCTCTGGCTCAGAAGTCTTTTGGGGGCAAACTGGGCCTCTTGAAAAAGAGAGGGGGCTAGGGATTGAGATGAGGGAGTCTGTCCTCCCTTGCTCAAAGCAGAAGAAGAGGGCACTCCCAGCTTCTGCATTTTAGCTCTGTCAGCAGGGCTGCCTCCAGAGCTGGTATCGGTCTTCCGTTTGCCACTTTTTCTACTCTTCTTCAGTAGGTCGACTTTGGCCTGGAGCTCCTCAGGGGTAGATTTCATTATGGAGGAGCCTAGGAGATCTGGACCAAGCAAGTTAGAGAAGAGAAAGGAAAAAGAAGGAAAGACAAGGGAACCAACTCAGAAAGGGTTACCTTTTATATCTTCAGGCCTAACGACTAAGATAGGGAACAGAGCTTCAATCGATACCTCAGGAGAACTGAATCCCTGTGTTACTAAGACACAGGGCTTGATGAGCTCAGAGTACTTCTCTGAATTGCACTTCTCTAACTTTTGCTTTACCCTCTCGTCCTCAGCACTGAGCTCTGGTCGAATGCCTGAAAAGCAACACAAGGAGAACAAAGGTCAAAAAATGTGACTCAACGATTCCCAAACCATAGCTCAATCAGTTCGAACAAGAGCTCACCTAAGTTATCAGGGGCGGACCAAGTTCTAGGGATACCCAGAGTATCAGTCCTGTCAGCAAGGTTGTACTCCCATTTGGTGCCCCCAACAAAAAAAAATTGTTTCTTCCAACCCTTATGGGAGCTCATAAGATGAGTAATGATTTGCCTAGCCATGGTTCGCTTAGAGATATATAAGAAACCCTTTGATGAGGTGAGCTTGACATTACAGAGATCCAAAAGTAAAGAAAGGCTGGGGACCCCGAGTCCATGAATCTTGAAGAAAACCAGAAGACCCATAAGTACACCCCAGAATTAGGGGAGAGCTGAGCAGGGTAGACATTGAAATGTTGCAAAACACTCTTGATGAAGGGATGCATAGGGAAGCGATAGCCATTCTCAAAAGCTACCGCAAAGAAACATACCCTCTTGTGAACTTGGGCAACGTATGGGGTGTATTTATATGGACATTAGGGCTGGACACTAGGAGGAAAATCGTAATGAGCACTGAGAATTCTCATATGAGAAGAGTCAACCTCATTAGGCCCTACGAGCACAGCGTGCCTAAAGGCAGCCCCTATGCCTGTTGCACTATCAGAGACTCCTATCCCACTCACCTTACCCTTACCTTTGATAGGATTAGAGGGCACAAAAGAAAATGATGGGGATGGTTCCTCAGTATTTTCCTCGGCATCAACAGCATCCACACTGGGGAAGTTATCGATTTCTTCACCCACATCCCCTAAATCTGTAAAACCCGAATAAATTTAAACTTTTTTCGATAAAGGGCAAAATGGTAATTTGTCACTATTATGCGGATTTCAAATATATATTTTTATAGAGCTCAGATGGTACAATGGACCTCACCGTTGGATTCGCATCGTGAAATCGGGCTGTCCTGTCAATTTTTATCGAATTCCGAGATAGTTGAATTTTACACGTATTTCACGACGATTTGAGTGACGAATGAACTTTTAAATGTCCCCAAAAATATAAATTTTAAAATTTCTTTATAATTGGGTTAAAGTTCCAATAAAATTAATTTGGACTTAAACTGGATTAAAATGAATCGTTTAGGGGTGAAAAATGGACCCAGAAGTGATAAACGAGCGAAACGATATGGACCACGGAACTAAAAGTATAAAAGGGGCATAATATCGGAAAAAATCAAATATTTCTCTCCCAAGAGGCCAGCTGGTTCAGGCGAGAGAAGAAAGAAAGAGAGAAAGTGGGTTTTTCAAGTTTTCTTCCGACGATTTCTCAAGATCCGTTGCTCGAAATCCGTCAGACCAAGAACTAAAGTCGATCTACGCGACGAGGGCTACGCGTGGGTACCAAAAACGAAAACTTTCACCAAAAATTCAAAGACAAAGTCTTGGAGGATCAAAGCTTTGGGGCTTGTTTTGGTGGCATAGAAGTCTCTACACTTCTATTAAGGTAGGGGGTTCTCTTACTTGGGCCTATTCTTAGCCTAGAATGTCTATGTGGGATGTTTGAATATATGTGCTTATATGTTTTCCTACTTGGGCCTATTCTTAGCCTAAAATGTCTATGTGGGATGGTTGAATATATGTGCTTATATGTTCTCCTACTTGGGCCTATTCTTAGCCTAGAATGTCTATCTGGGATGGTTGAATATATGTGTTTATATATATATTACTCATTTATGTATATGGCTAAGGAAATGAGTGTGGAATTGGGCCTATATAAATTCCTAGTAAAATTGGCAAAGGAAGTTACTTGTGTGATTCCTTGGGATTTGATGTGTTTGGGTATGTTATGTGCTTAAATGTGATTTATAAAGATGTGGGCAATATTATGTGATAACATGACATATTTGCCTTGAAGGTGTTTGATGAAATGCCTTAGAGAATTAAATGTGGTTATTGTGATGAAAATAGCATGTTGAGTTGTTGTGATATGTGGGATTATGCTTGTTGAGATATTGAGCATAGTGTTGATTGTGGAAGCTATGTACCTTTGACATGAAATTCCATGACATATGATTTATATTGCTCATGTGGCATCATTGTATATTGGGCATGACATGGGCATCACATTCATGGGCATAAGGCTTGGGTGTGGGTGTGTGATTGCATGGGTGGATCAATCACCATACTTGGTGTTTTGATAGGTGGGCTCGGGAAAGTGGGGTTGAATATCCTACAGAGTCGCACGGTTACATGAAAAACTTGGGCTCGGTACCGTTGGGCCAAGGTTCAACAGAATCGCAAGAAAACTTGTGTTGGGTACAGCAAGTAGGGCTAGACACTCCCTCAGGTGAAAAACCCGGCCACTTGGTTCATACACTTCCCGGCAGTGAAATTCCAGAAAAGTGTATTTGGTCTGCGAACCGGCGGTGCGATTTCAAAACTCCACTACCCAACAAAGACACAAGGTTTTGTTTTATAATATATTCATTTGATGGGAAACATCCAACAATGAATGGGTTTTATAAAAACATGCATTGTATTTTCATAAAGTGATCTTTGGATGTATTTCATCGAAGACAAATGATTTTTACACATATGTATTGCATAGTGTGGTGAGAGCCGGTGAAGGTTCGGGTTGAAGTGCGTGGGTGAATCTCATTTCATTCATAGCATGACATGATAGATTCCAACGTGAATTGCATATTCTTGTATTGGAATGGATGTTAATTGTGATTGTTGCATGAGACTATTGCATATTCATGTAGGTGGGGAGTAGCCTCTGTAGGAAATTTTCTACTGAGCGTGGCTCACCCTATGTGGGAACACATTTCAGGTGGGAGAGATACACTTGTGGATGGCTCCAATTTGGACCCGCATGTTTGAAGAAAGCCGAATGTGGCTTTATTTTGTGTTAATGTAAAATATTTGTGAAAATAATGTTTTAAGCATGTAATCTTTTAATTGTAATAGAATTTATATGGACTATCGTTAAACTAACCTTGCATGTTTTGAAATAAATGTGGATGATTGGACCCGGTGTGGCCAATGTTTATTTATAAAAAGACCCGGTGTGGTCAATGTTTTATATTGGGCCTCTGATGGGTCATGTGAAAATACTTTGCACAGGTTGGATTTTGGGTAGAGCTTCCCGTACAAAGTAGACTCTGCCTGAATTTCGTTAAATTATGGATTCTAGTAAACGAGGCACAACGGCGTGACATCGATTTATTCGGTATCCACGGGTATTCTGCGGGTTGATGGGTAATCAACGGACCCCCGAATTTTGGGGTGTCACAGCTTGGTATAAAAGCATAGGCATACGAATAACCTAGGGCTCGATGGGCACGGGTATAGACCATTGCATTCCATATGATTTCATGTTATGTGCTCTACTTGCTACATGCTATGTGTTACTTGTTATGTGAATTATATGCATGATAGAAATGTATATGGAAGGGAATACACTTGTAACACTCCGCATTTTATTTTATATATATGCCTATAGATATATATTAAATAATTGTTGTAAAAATGGGGATAGGTGTAGCGATGTGTGTTTGAATTTGGTAGATTGGAAATGGAAAAAGGGATGAAATAGTGAACAGTGCACGTGAACTGTGCACTGGCTGCAACTTCAAGCCCAATTTAGACCTTGATGTAGTCAATATCTCTTAAACTCAAAACATGAAAGTTGTAGAGTTCTTTCTTAGCTTTCCATAGTATCTTGAATCATCTCAATCGAAGCTCGGATGAGAGAGTTATGCCCCGATAACGAAGTAATATCGAAGCAGCCCATGAACAGTAAAAGAAAAAAAATTCGGGATTTCTGTGTTTAAAAACACAGATTTCAGCCTTTACTCTCATTTCTCTCATTCCACTCTCAACCCACTTCTCTTAGGACTCTAGAGGAAGAGAGAAGGATAAAACACAAGATCAAGAGGAGATCTATACTTCAAAGAAGATCAAATCTTCATCTTCTTCACACTAAACCTAGGTTTTTAAGAACATTGAGGTAGGATTTTCTTCCATCCTTGTCCATTGATGTTAGGGTTATTATACATGTAGAATTTGGCTCTTAATAGTATGTATTTGTTATGGGTTCCTTGTTCCTTGGTATGTTTACAAACATTCCCATGATTTGAACAAAATGATGGTTGGAAATCCATCAAACTCTAGTTTTTGGGGGAAATATGGATTTTTCTCTATATCTTCACATCATCTTGATTTCGAAAATTCTAGAACTTTGTTTTGGGTAGTAAAATGATTGTATTGATGATCTCATGCTTATTTCCTTTAAACTTGTCTCTTGTTACATGATTTGCGAAATGGGTATATTTTCTTAAATTGTTCTATTATGTATCTTGCTTGTGAAAATTTGGGGAAACATCATGGAATTTGCTTGTATATGAGGTTGAGTATATTGTTGGTATGTCACTCTTGTGTATGGTGTTGTGAGGGACTTGGATTACCTTCGAAAACTGCCGTAGAGCGTTAGAGGTTAGTCTATCCCAATGGGGGGTGAGATGGCTGCCTAATGCTCGTAGTGGATCACTGTGGTGACAGTGACCACTATTGTTCACGGATACCGGGGAAAAGGGTTAGTATACTAGACACCTTGGGAGGATCTCGTCAAGGCCGTATGAGACGGTACACGCCCTTCCTAAATTGGTCTGTGATTGTTAGTGGAAATGGGTGAACGAGGTAGAATCGTCGGGTAAATTCATGAGAAGCGACAACCTACTTGAGTGGTACCAAATAGAAATTTTTGTTCATTGTACCAAATATTATTTTTCCAAGAGTTTCGGGTAGTATGGGATGCCGCGATACCTTGTGGAAATGGTGTATGGTGGAGTGGATTATGTTGGAAATTGTTTGTCAATTAAACGTGATTTTATTCTCGTTCAAGTCCTTATTATTGTACAAACTTGAGATCTCCTTTAAAATGTCCTTACTTTACTTTAAAATTCATTTATATGTATGTGCGAAACGTGACCTACCTGTTTTACTTGATTTCAAAACCTTGAATGGGTTTGGAAGGATCCTCCTACAGAGCCTTGTGCTCACCCCCCTACTTCCCCACCTTTCAGATTTTGCCTTTGACGAGGAGCTGGGAGTCGAGGGGCCGACATATTTGGAGACTCCGATAGAAGGGAGCGTGGATCCCGAGGTGGATGCTTAGAGCGACCCCCCTTTCTTTTGTTATAGACTTGGATAATCTTTTGGGAGAATTGTATAGCCTAGTTTTTATTTTATAAATTCCGCTGTGTATTATAGTACTTTTGTGGGAATGTAAAGGCCATAACTTGGCCTATTCTTTTGGGATAACATGTAAATTGGATGGATTGATTTTATGGTAGTTAAATGGACCCGGTGTGGTCATTACAGTAGAATTGCACAGGTTGTGTTTTGGGTAGAGCTCCCCGAACAGAGGAGACTCTGCCCAAATTTTGTTAAAATATGAATGGTGGATGAATGAAACTTTCGTCGTGATGGATTTACTTAATGCTCTCATGCGGTGAATGGTTTTTAGAATGTAATGTCACCCAAGGGGGTTTTTGGGGCGTTACAGATTTGGTATCAAAGCCTAGGCTTTAGGTCTTACATGGGAGCTGTAGGTTATGGATTACCACTCGGGAAGTAGGATTAAGTTGAAGGAAATTGTTGGTCTAATTTTATATGAACCTTATGCTGTAGATTAAAGTGATATTTAGGATGTCTTGTACATCAATGAAACTAAATTGTGAATTGATATGCAGGATGGACGGTGAACGGGTACGTGGACGTGGACGTGGGCGTGGTCGTGGGCGTGGTGGTCAAGCAAATCCACCACCTCCACCACCTCTCGACGCCATACAGGGTATTTACCAATGTTTAAGGGAACTCACCACCCTAGTGCAACAACCAGGTGGGAACAACCACCACAACGGTGGAGTTCGTCCTTTAGTCCAAGTACCGGGCAACGGCGATGAGAACCGAAGGATGGTGGCTCTTCGAGAATTTCTACGGCAACACCCACCCACCTTCCAAGGGAGCTCCAATCCCTTAGATGCGGATAGATGGATCCGCCGGGTGAAAAAAATTTGTGATGGTATGGGGATCGCCGGGGACCTTCGGGTTGGCTTGGCTACCTATTTGTTGGAAGGGGAGGCCGATTACTGGTGGGAGTCAGTGAAGAAAAGGAGGGACACTAATACGCTCACTTGGGAGGAGTTTGAGCAAAGCTTCAACGACAAGTATTTTCCAGAGTCTGTCAGAGATAAGATGAGTGCAGACTTTCTAGCCTTGCGGCAGGGCAGTATGACCGTGGCTGAGTATGAGAGGAGGTTCGATGAGCTATCCCGTTATGCTTCAGAGTTCATATCCACCGAGGATAGGAGGGCCAAGCGCTTCGAGCAGGGTTTGAGACCGACCATCAGAGAGAAGCTTGTGGCACTTAGAATCCGGGACTACAGAGATTTGGTTGACAGAGCGGCATTGGTGGAGAGAGACATTGATGACTCTCAGAGGAGACAGAGCTATGCTAGAGGAGGCCCGATCCGTACAGGTGCCAGTAGCAGTGGAGCACCGAGGGCGTTACCATATCGTCGCCCCGATCAAGCGGTGGGGCAGAGACCTCTTACAGTCCGAGGAGAGGGGCATGCCCCGACTAGACCAAGCACTGACCCTCGTCAATGCTTTGCTTGTGGAGGTGTAGGGCACTTCCGAAACAACTGCCCGTCACTTCCACCCAAGACCAATCAATCAGCCGGGCCATCAAATGCAAATAGGCCCCCTCCACCACCGAGACCATTGAGAGCTCAAGCCCCCGGTGATGCCAATCTGGGGAGGGTATTTGCCTTAATCCAACCGGAGGAGGATGCCTCCAATGCCGTTGTGGAAGGTATCATTCTTCTCTACAATTCTTGGGCCCGAATCTTATTCGATCCTGGTGCTACTCATTCTTTTATACGTACTGCATATGCTATGAATTTGGGATTGGATTTCGAGAAGTTAGAACATGCTTTGACTGTTGACTTGCCTACGGGAGAACAGTTGGGTACTAGCCGAGTCTGCAAGGGTTGTGTGCTTCGTATTGGGGAGCACGAATTGATTGTGGATTTGATTGCTTTAGAGATGAAGGGGTATGACGTGATTTTTGGGATGAACTTGTTATCCACTTTTCGTGCGATAATGGATTGTTTCCGCAAGCGGATTACATTTCAATTGCCGGGAGGAGTAATTTTCAGTTTTGTGAATAACCGAGATTCTTTCCATCCATTTCCTACTACGGGAAGTAAATTCTTAAAAGCTAAGGCAGGGAGCCACTTGAGTTTCTTGGCTAGCTTGATGGGAGATGATCGGGATAGATCCCACTCGGGTATGGTGTTGATTATATCAGATTTTTCGGATGTCTTCCCAGATGAATTACCCGGGTTACCGCCACAGAGAGAGATTGAGTTCGCAATCGATCTTTATCCGGGAACCGAACCTATTTCTATTGCTCCTTATCGGATGGCGCCTTTGGAGTTGAAGGAGCTAAGGAAGCAATTGGACCACTTGTTGGCAATTGGATTCATCCGTCTGAGCACTTCACCTTGGGGAGCCCCGGTCCTCTTTGTGAAGAAGACGGATGAAACACTTCGGTTATGCACAGATTACCGACGGTTGAATCGGGTGACGGTGAAGAACAAGTACCCTTGCCGCGCATTGATGATTTATTTGATCAATTGAGGGGTTCTAAGTTCTACTCCAAGATTGATCTCCGCACCGGGTACCATCAACTGCGTATCAAGGAGGAGGATATTCCTAAGACTGCTTTTCGTACTCGGTATGGTCACTTCGAGTATACGGTGATGCCGTTCGGATTGACTAATGCTCCAGCAGCCTTCATGGATTTGATGCACAGGGTATTCCGGCCATATCTAGATCAATTTGTCATTGTGTTTATTGATGACATATTGATTTATTCCCGGACACAAGAAGAACATGCACATCATCTCTCGGTTGTGCTACAAACATTGAGAGAACATAAGTTATATGCGAAGATGAGCAAGTGTGAGTTTTGGATGAAGGAAGTGAAGTTCCTTGGCCATGTTGTGTCCGAGCAAGGGGTAGCGGTTGATTCCTCGAAGATTGAGGCCGTGATGCAATGGGAACCACCAAAGAATGTGACAGAAATACGTAGTTTCTTGGGGTTAGCCGGTTACTATCGTAGGTTTGTGGAAGGTTTTTCCAAGCTTGCGATGCCGATGACTCGCCTTACCAAGAAGGGGAGAAATTTGTGTGGACTCAAGCGTGTGAATTAGTTTTTCGCACCTTGAAGGAAAAGTTGACGACGGCACCGATCCTCATTATTCCGAACAGTGGGGAAGGTTACGATGTTTACACCGATGCTTCACTACGAGGCTTGGGATGTGTGTTGATGCAAGGAGGCAAGGTGGTTGCTTATGGCTCGAGGCAACTCAAGATTCATGAGGAAAACTATCCCACTCACGACTTGGAGCTAGCCGCTGTGGTTTTTGCTCTTAAGTTGTGGAGGTGTTACTTGTATGGAGAGAAATTTCAAGTGTTCTCGGATCATAAAAGCCTCAAGTATGTGTTCACACAGAAAGAATTGAATCTCCGGCAGAGAAGGTGGATTGAGTACTTAGAAGATTACGACTTCACTCTCAACTATCATCCGGGAAGGCTAATGTAGTAGCGGATGCATTGAGTAGGAAGTCTCAGGGTGAAATCAATGTCCTTGCGGCTAAACGGTGGAAAATGATTGATACGTTGGAGGAGTTTGATCTATGGGTTAATGGACCGGAGGATCGACCATGTTTGTTTAACCTAGTAGCTCAACCAATCCTCCGACAAAGGATTGTGGAGTTGCAACGGTTAGATCCCGAGTTGACAGAAATTCGGGATAAATTGGAGAGGAATGAGATTGTTGAGGATTGGTCTATAAAGAATGAGGAGTTACAGTTTCGGGAAGATTATGCGTGCCAAACGACGACCAAGTGAGGGAAGAAGTGTTGGGAGAGTGTCACCGATCGAAGTTCTCTATACATCCGGGGAGTACAAAAATGTATAGAGATATGAAACGACAATATTGGTGGAGTGGAATGAAGAAGGATGTAACAAAGTTCATTTCAAGGTGTGCCGTATGTCAGCAAGTGAAGATTGAGCACCAACGACCTGGAGGATTATTACAGTCTCTGCCTATCCCGGAGTGGAAGTGGGATCATATCACCATGGACTTCGTGTCGGGTTTTCCACGGACTTCAAGAGGGCATAACGCCGTATGGGTTATCGTAGATCGACTCACCAAGTCAGCTCACTTTTTGGGGATGAAGACCACAGACTCATTAGAGATCTTGAGCCGACTGTACATTCGAGAGATTGTTCGATTGCATGGAGTTCCACTTTCTATCGTGTCGGATCGCGATTCTCGTTTTGTGGCTCGTTTTTGGCAAAGTCTACAACAAGCTATGGGGACAGAGTTACATTTCAGCACAGCCTTTCACCCTCAAACAGATGGCCAATCCGAGAGAGTGATACAGATTTTGGAAGACATGTTACGGGCTTGCGCGTTGGACTTCAAAGGGAGTTGGAGCGATCACTTACCGTTGGTGGAATTTGCGTACAACAACAGTTACCAAGCGAGTATCGGAATGGCACCGTATGAAGCTTTGTATGGAAGACCATGTAGATCCCCGACGTGTTGGTTGGAAGCCGGAGAGAGTAGTATGTTTGGGCCCGAGATTGTACGGGAGACAACGGAGAAGATTCAGCTCATTCGGGAGAGATTACGCACAGCACAGAGTCGACAAAAGAGCTATGCGGATAGGAGAAGAAGGCCTTTGGAATTCAAGGAGGGAGATTTTGTATTTCTTAAAGTGTCACCCAAGAAGGGCGTACTTAGATTCGGTAAGAAAGGAAAACTCGCTCCAAGGTACATCGGTCCATTTGAAGTGATCAAGACAGTGGGCAAAGTAGCATACCAACTTCGGCTACCAGTATCGTTGTCAGGAGTTCATGACGTGTTCCACGTTTCGATGTTGAGGAAGTGTCAACCAGATACGTCGCATGTCGTGGATTTGGAGGATATTGAAGTGCAAGATGGAGTCACCTATGAAGAGCAGCCGGTGAAGATTCTTGATATCCAGGAGAAAGTGCTTCGCAACAAGGTAATCCAGCTGGTGAAAGTCCTGTGGCAACATCATGGCGTAGAGGAAGCAACTTGGGAACCGGAGTGGGAGATGCGAGAGAAATATCCATATTTGTTCGATACTTGAGGTAAGTTTCGAGGACGAAACTTTCTTTAAGGGGGTGGATTGTAACACTCCGCATTTTATTTTATATATATGCATATAGATATATATTAAATAATTTTGTAAAAATGGGGATAGGTGTAGCGATGTGTGTTTGAATTTGGTAGATTGGAAATGGAAAAAGGGATGAAATAGTGAACAGTGCACGTGAACTGTGCACTGGCTGCAACTTCAAGCCCAATTTAGACCTTGATGTAGTCAATATCTCTTAAAACTCAAAACATGAAAGTTGTAGAGTTCTTTCTTAGCTTTCCATAGCATCTTGAATCATCTCAATCGGAGCTCGGATGAGAGAGTTATGCCCCGATAACGAAGTAATATCGAAGCAGCCCATGAACAGTAAAAGAAAAAAAAAATTCGGGATTTCTGTGTTTAAAAACACAGATTTCAGCCTTTACTCTCATTTCTCTCATTCCACTCTCAACCCACTTCTCTTAGGACTCTAGAGGAAGAGAGAAGGATAAAACACAAGATCAAGAGGAGATCTATACTTCAAAGAAGATCAAATCTTCATCTTCTTCACACTAAACCTAGGTTTTTAAGAACATTGAGGTAGGGTTTTCTTCCATCCTTGTCCATTGATGTTAGGGTTATTATACATGTAGAATTTGGCTCTTAATAGTATGTATTTGTTATGGGTTCCTTGTTCCTTGGTATGTTTACAAACATTCCCATGATTTGAACAAAATGATGGTTGGAAATCCATCAAACTCTAGTTTTTGGGGGAAATATGGATTTTTCTCTATATCTTCACATCATCTTGATTTCGAAAATTCTAGAACTTTGTGTTGGGTAGTAAAATGATTGTATTGATGATCTCATGCTTATTTCCTTTAAACTTGTCTCTTGTTACATGATTTGCGAAATGGGTATATTTTCTTAAATTGTTCTATTATGTATCTTGCTTGTGAAAATTTGGGGAAACATCATGGAATTTGCTTGTATATGAGGTTGAGTATATTGTTGGTATGTCACTCTTGTGTATGGTGTTGTGAGGGACTTGGATTACCTTCGAAAACTGTCGTAGAGCGTTAGAGGTTAGTCTATCCCAATGGGGGGTGAGATGGCTGCCTAATGCTCGTAGTGGATCACTGTGGTGACAGTGACCACTATTGTTCACGGATACCGGGGAAAAGGGTTAGTATACTAGACACCTTGGGAGGATCTCGTCAAGGCCGTATGAGACGGTACACGCCCTTCCTAAATTGGTCTGTGATTGTTAGTGGAAATGGGTGAACGAGGTAGAATCGTCGGGTAGATTCATGAGAAGCGACAACCTACTTGAGTGGTACCAAATAGAAATTTTTGTTCATTGTACCAAATATTATTTTTCCAAGAGTTTCGGGTAGTATGGGATGCCGCGATACCTTGTGGAAATGGTGTATGGTGGAGTGGATTATGTTGGAAATTGTTTGTCAATTAAACGTGGTTTTATTCTCGTTCAAGTCCTTATTATTGTACAAACTTGAGATCTCCTTTAAAATGTCCTTACTTTACTTCAAAATTCATTTATATGTATGTGCGAAACGTGACCTACCTGTTTTACTTGATTTCAAAACCTTGAATGGGTTTGGAAGGATCCTCCTACAGAGCCTTGTGCTCACCCCCCTACTTCCCCACCTTTCAGATTTTGCCTTTGACGAGGAGCTGGGAGTCGAGGGGCCGACACATTTGGAGACTCCGATAGAAGGGAGCGTGGATCCCGAGGTGGATGCTTAGAGCGACCCCCCTTTCTTTTGTTATAGACTTGGATAATCTTTTGGGAGAATTGTATAGCCTAGTTTTTATTTTATAAATTCCGCTGTGTATTATAGTACTTTTGTGGGAATGTAAGGTAACTTGGCCTATTCTTTTGGGATAACATGTAAATTGGATGGATTGATTTTATGGTAGTTAAATGGACCCGGTGTGGTCATTACAGTAGAATTGCACAGGTTGTGTTTTGGGTAGAGCTCCCCGAACAGAGGAGACTCTGCCCAAATTTTGTTAAAATATGAATGGTGGATGAATGAAACTTTCGTCGTGATGGATTTACTTAATGCTCTCATGCGGTGAATGGTTTTTAGAATGTAATGTCACCCAAGGGGGTTTTGG
>CAUOFW020001628.1:0-78894 GCA_963454935.2 Ilex paraguariensis | reverse complement strand
GTTTTAAAAATGGGACCCAACAAAAACGATTGAAAAAGCATAAAGGCTACAAATCAACATTAAGATTAAGGAACTAAAACTCTCAACTACAAAACTGGAAAAAAACAAAAAATCATAGTTTCCTAAGTATTCAATTGTATACACAGAATAATACGATTAAAAAAAAATATTTAAATGCGACAAACAAAAACCTTGTTGACAAATCAAACGTTCTACATAAAACGAAACTTAAAATTTTTTAAATTCATAACATCCAAATCCATTGTAAAAATATAGAGAAAAGAATAGGATTAAAAGTGATACCAGTTGGCAATCTTGATTTTTTGTTCCTGGGTAGAAGCGGTTGCTTTTCTTTCCCCTTAAATTTGTCATTCGCCAAAGCATCAGACCTTTTTTTTTCCTTCTGTGTAAGAAAAATACTACTTAAAAGCCAAAAAAAAAAATTGAATGAGAAATAGGTGTGAGAATACACTACCTCACGTATACGGAGACAATTTAGTTCATACTCATTGCGAATTACCACTCCTACATTATTATGACGAAGTCTTCGAACCTGTAGACCAAAAAAACATTGAATAGTAAATAAGCGGGTAAAAAGATTAGATAAAAAGTAAGAAAATGATGAGTAAGAAAAACTTATCATACGGTATTTTCTAGGTCGTCATCCATCTGTCACGACATTAATAAAAATACATTAAAATAAATAAGTTATTAAACAAATCAATAAGATATATTTAGAGAGAGTTAATTAGATAATAAACTTACACTGCCAAATATAACGACATCATCCATTGGTCGATGATTGTGCAGTTGAAACGGTTGTAGCTACATAGTAATTATCATAAGCTATGTATAATTAACATCAATTACAATGAAATTTCATACAATTAACCTGCATTCCATAAAACATAATACATATACAAAAATACATACACATCCAATTCCTAAACCAAAATTAAGAAAAAAGACAACCTAAATTAGTCTATAAATTTCACAAAATGAACACTACATAATAACCAACTCAATATGCATTCCATCCTAACATTATAATAAAAAAAAACCTATTTTATCATAACTATAAACCTATTTCATAGTAAAAATAAAAATAAAAACAATTAACACCCAATTAAAAGACACTCATTTAAATGTGTGTGTGTGTTTTGTGTGGTGTTGTGTGTTGTGTGTGTGGTTACTGCTGTGAAAGAGAGATAGAGTGAGAACACAAATTAAACACCCATTGTAAACAAAGCCAAATTTAAAACACTCAAATTAAATAATACATATACAAAAAATACATACACATCCAATTCCTAAAACCAAAATTAAGAAAAAAGACAACCTAAATTAGTCTATAAATTCACAAAATGAACACTACATAATAACCAACTCAATATGCATTCCATCCTAACATTCATATAAAAAAAACCTATTTATCATAACTATGAACCTATTTCATAGTAAAAATAAAAATAAAAACAATTAAACACCCAATAAAAGACACTCAATTTAAATGTGTGTGTGTGTTTTGTGTGGTGTTTTGTGTGTGTGTGTTACTGCTGTGAAAGAGAGATAGAGTGAGAACACAAATTAAACACCCATTGTAAACAAAGCCAAATTTAAAACACTCAAATTAAACACAACATTCAAAAACTGAAGTTGTCATCGACTTTAAATATTATTTCTATTGATTATTTTATAAGAAACTTATGATGAATTAGATAAGAACACTAATCAATAATAAACAACTCAACATTCATTCCATCCTAACATTCATAATAAAAAAACCTATTTCATTATAACTATAAACCTTTTAATAAAAATAGCCAAATTAAAAAACTCAATTTAAATGTGTGTTTGTGTGAAAATGTGTGTCTTTGTGTGTTGTTGTGTGTGTGCGTGTGCTAGTGCTGTGAAAGAGAGAGAGAGAGAGAGAGAGAGAGAGAGAGATAGAGTGAGAACACAAATTAAACACTCATTGTAAAAAAAATTAAATTTAAAACACTCCAAATTAGACACAAACATTCAAAAACTAAAGCTGTCGTCGACATAAATGGAAGAACCACACTGCCTTTAAATAGACAAAGAATGCAGGGATACACAGAGTTGAAGAATCTGCATCTCCTCTACATATGTTTTTTCATGCACCATAATAAAGTAAAACCCACTGCAGAAAGTTTTTTCCATAATGCTCAATTGACAACATAGAAAATCATGTCCAAACTAATTCAACTAATACAACATTAGAACGAATGAAGTTAGCCTCAACTATAGTTATAGATTAACACAACTTTACAACCACTTTCTCATTTCTATTAGGAATATCATCGAACGGGTTTTGGGCATCATAGCATCCAAATATATATGAATGTAAAGATAAACTTAACTATCTGAAAACACAAAAAAATGAAGAAAAAAATATATACCAAGTGAAGTACGAACACAAACTATTTGCACCAATCTAAAGCTAACAAAATTTTTTTTAAAAAAAATCATAAACATCTTTATGCACATAAAACCATAGAGAAAAAATAGAATGAAAAGTCATACCAGTTGACAAACTGTAGCTTTTTCTTTCCCCTTAGATTTGGCTTTCGTAGATGAATTTGACATTTTTTCCTCCTTTAATAAAAAAAAAAAAACAATGCATATAATGTAAGAAAAAATGTTGCAGTATGTTGTTAAGCTATTGTCGCTTCAACAGATCAAACTTTTCACCGAACTCACAATTATATAACAGTGTTGCCTTAATAGAACTGTTTACCCAATCATTTACCAGCTTCATAAACATTTTTATACACATAAAATCATAGATCGTCATCCATAATAGCATTTTCAAATTTTGGCATTTTCAATAGCATTCAATATCATATTTTCAGCATTTGCACAATAATATTATTGTAGTTAAATCATAAGCAGTCTACTTTCATAAGCAGTCATGTGACAACTAAGTAAGTCACATGAGTAGTTCAAATGCCACAAAGCCATTCAAAATTTAAAAACATAATGAATACTTTAAACCACCATTAACCAAGTATGAAAAATTAACTCATCATAAACAGCATAATTAAAAAATTATATTGTAAAAAGCCCAACATTTGTGTAACTCCTTAAACCACCAACAAAGTATATCCAAAAATGATTCCACTGTTCTCAAAGACAACCAAAAGTTGTCACAGCAACATCATTGTGCCACGAATTAACTTCTTTTAAGAACAAATAACTTTTGAATTATTAATGCAAAGGTAACGAATGATCATTCATGCAAAGATTCTAGACCCACAAATTTATATAGTATCTTAGTTGGTTACTAAATAATAGACAACAACAAATTTATATAGTATCTCAATGTGGGAAGATATGACCCATGCAAATGGGGGACTAATTCAATTGTTAGATAATGAAAAATATAAATAATTCCAGGGATGTGTAAATCACCCCAACATATTATATGAATGGCCAACACTTTTCTTTTATTACTTTAATGGGCTAGGAAAAATGCATTTTGCAATATTGAAAACACAATACACTCTAGGACAAAGGCAATGGACTATATTCTAAACATTTTAATCAACCAAAAATCTTAATCCAAAAAAACATAATTGAACAGTCAAAAGCGTTCGAAATCTGTAGGTTCCAAAAGTGTTATCGGGATAACATCACTGAAAGTGAAATTAAAATCAAGACTTAAAAGTGAAAATTCTAATCGTATAGTACTTAATCAAGATATTTCATTGAATGTGCAAGATATTTCAATCTTGCTTAATCAATAAAAAAACAAAGGAAAAGAATGCAGGAAGAATATGAATTATAAAAAATCCAAGAAACACAAAATACAGAACAGACTGCACCGAGTTTGCTTTTCACCACCCCCACCATAAAGAAAGTGAATTTTAATTAATTTTATCAGAGAGTGGAATGAAAGAAAAAGGAGATTACAAAAAACTTTTGGTTCCAAACAAAAATTAATTTAAGCAAAACAACGCCCTAACATAGCTAGCCAGTAAATAACCACACCATGAAATATTAAAACAAAAAACCAACCAATTATGCACCTGGTACCACACAACACAAACATGAATATTTCTGATAATAAAAGTGTTAACTTAGTTTTAAAGGAATAATTTCTTCCAAGTGCCAAGAACAAAGGCTAAAATTGGGGAAGGCATTTTCAAGTCTGCGTGTTGCTGTGAAGACCAGATGGAGAAGAGGGATAATAAAATAAATAAAAGACACAATCATATCCAAACCATTAAAACACCATTGTCTCTTTCTCACAGTCTGCCAAGATATGTTCTACCCAAAGCATGTTCCAATGGAAAAGAAAAATATTTTTTCAAAGCATGTTCCAATGGAAAAGAAAAATATTTTTTCATACAAAAGCCTTGATGGTGGTGGTGGTGGTGGTGGTTGGGGGGGTAGTTGTGGTGGTGGGGTGACGGTGATGGTGGTAATGGTGATGTGGGTGGTGGTGCAATTCCAAACACTATTTTTTTAAAAAATATTTATGAAAAGTTGTAAGTCTTAAAAGTACTTTTAAAAAGTCATTTCAAATGTACTTTTAAGGACCTATTTTTCATATTAAATTTGGAAGGTTAATATTATCTTTAAAATAAAATTTAAAGCGATATCAACCGTGAATAACATAATTTATTTTGTTTATCTTTTGAAATTTGAATTGTATTGTATTTTATTATTTTGCTTCTTATTACCCAACCAAAAAGACATTCCATTAATAAATAGATTAGTAAACGTTGTGTTATAGATTTTACCATATGACTGGACAAATTAAGTGCAAACCAGGGCAGTCATAATCAAGAGAAATAAGTAACTTCAATAAGCATCAAACATCAACTTGCAGGCCAAAAAAAAATTAGGATATGTACATACAACATCAGTTCTCTGAAGAGCACGGCCAAATATGTACTTAGTTTTCTTCATGGTCTAAATATGTATTCTCATCATTGTGTTTGTGGGAAAATAATAATGAATTAGATCAAATGCAACTTATCAAATAGCTAACAGAGTTTGAGAGGGACAACTTATCAAATAGCTAGCATGAGTCTACCATACACATACCCAAACCCACCTTCAATAGATCAGTTGAGTAAACATTTAAGTCAAACAAATCCAAATCAAATATATCCATCTCAGTACAGAAATATCACTAACACATACATGTACTTGAATGTGTGCTACTCCTAACAAACTAATAACTTCGAATACAATAAATACGAATAGAATCTACAACACAGAGAAGAAAACACACAAAAACCAAAAATATCAAATCAATTATAAAAAATAGAACTTCATGCTATAGATGTATGATCTATTAAAGTACAACCGAGTTCAACAAAAAAAAGTCCATCAACTGGTTACCAAACTATGGCAATAGTAATAACGCCAGTCAGCTAATTAGGCAACATTAAACCCAAGAATTAAGAAAGAGAAGATCATAAATTAGGCAGGTTGAAACTGAATACATTTTTGGAATTGATCGAGTAAATAAGCAAACATTTTTATTTACCCATTTTTATTTTCTTTTGTAACTATTTTTTGAAGGAAAATCTATGGATATAAAATCAAAAAAAAGATAATAAAAGAAAAGGACAAACTGGGATTGCTCTTTTAGACAAAACAACTACTTTATATAAACCAGGCAATTGTGAAACCTTCAAGAAATAACATAAAAAAGTAAGATTCCCACCGCCATGAACAACTGTATGCTTCATGCTGACAGCTTTTTTAATTTTTTAAAATGCCTAATATAATCTCATCAACTACATATAATTACCCATTGCTGTGTTTTTTTTTTCATTCCCCATCTGATGTATAATGTAAAGATAGACATTTACCTGATGAAAACAAAACTGGGCACTCAACTTCCTAGATATTCGAACCAATCTATTTATCACATTGGCCACCTTGAATATGAGACCCTCTCATTTTCCCAAAATTGAAATGAAAAAGGAAAATTTCACAATTGATCACATTCAACTATAAATAGTCAATCAATGAGAGTCATTAAGCAGCGTGTGTTTCCTAAACCCCCCCTGTGTGTTCCTTGCATGATGTCATCTATAATGAGATTGATCATTCCTTTTATCCTTCAAATGCCAAAAAAAATGATACTAATCAATTTCTCAACATGAAAGCATTACCTTTGCTAGTAGAATGAAAATGCTGCCAAGCTACCTCTATTATTGCTATTTCACAACCACTCTCTTCCTCCAAAGAAGCATCACAACATCAAATTCACTTCCTTCCAAATCCCAATAGTGTAAAGACCACATTGGCGTAATGTACATACCAACAACCTCAAGGCGGTGAGCTTTCTTCGATGATTCAATTGAACCTAATACTTTGTCTAACATCAAACATAACCAAAATTAAATGACGCTCAAATCTTCATATACAGAGAGTTGCATGGGTAGTTATTAAATTGGGTAAAATTCAATCGAAATAAATGACAATATAATTAACTGATTGAAAAAAAAACATATACAGAATCTAGCTGGGTCATTCTCTAACTGTTTGTTAAGATTTTATTATAAGAAAAAAAGAAAGAATTGAAATTAAAAAGAAAATAAAACCATAAATAGTTTAAAAATACCTTGCAATTCAACTATCCCAGGAGAAGCAGAATGTTGTTGTCAATGAAGGGTGAAACAAAGGTCTAAGAGCGAGAGAAAGTGCAGAAGAGAGCCAGAGAGTTTGATGGGTCTTTTCCTTTCCTTTTCTCTCTCTTTCTTTCTCTCCACTCTCTCTATTATACCTGTGATTCAATAGAAATGATTAAATCATGGCAATGAAAAACAAACATAAACATATAAAAAGAACCCAAAAGATATGTGTTTGAATTAACAGAAACTCCACCACATAAACAGGCAAACATTAGTTGTAATAAATAGAAATAAATAAGCACACACAAAAAGGCACCCACTGGCCAAGAAATTCGGCTTGACAATTCGTTGAGCAGCTGGTGTGTAGGATGTTCGGGTGGGGTTACAACTTACAACAATGGAGAACGTATTGAGGAAGAGGAGATACGTGAGATACTTGATAGGTGTAAGAAGTGGCACTGGGAGGCCCGTTGTTGCTGGTAGTGGAAGGGGGAGAGGGAGGTACCTGGGCTTAGCTTGGTGAGCCGCTGTGTGCCGCTGTGTTGAACGCCGTTGGTGTCGCTGCTGTGTTGATCGCCACTGTGTGCCGCTGCTGAGCCGGTGTCGCTGCTGTGTGCCGCTGCTGAGCCGTTGTGAGAAGGGTGTGGGTAGAGGGGTAAGGGGTCTGGGTTGCTGTCTGGGGTGAGGCATGGCAGAGGAAATGGGTATGTAGGGAAATGGGTGAGGCATGGCGGGAGACAGAGAGTAGCTGTAGGGGAATGGGTTTGATTTGAGGCAGAGAGTAAGTAACTGTAGGCGTGTGTTTGGGTTAAAAATGGGCGGGATTTTTTTTTTGGGTTGAGATGCATTGCAAGCCATTGGATTGAAATGGAAGAAATGAGATGAAAATGTGAGCCTTTGAATTAAAAGTGGATTTAATCTGAGCCGTTCTTATGCTTTTCCAAATAAATTAAATTTTAAAGTAAAAAAAGATTCAAAATGAGTCCTATCTTATTAGTAAAGATAGCTAGTGCTTGTCATAGTTGATACGTTCTAAACACGTTGACTATAAATATATTATAATTCGCATTTTAGTTTGTTTTTAGTGTTTGACGTGTATTACTCGATTTCCATTTATTTAAACCTGCTGCTATTATTCAATGAATTTTATTTTTGTAATTTTATATCTAATTTTTTAAAAATTTAGAAATTCAATCCGGTATGTATTACTTAATTAAGCTTGATTTTAGTAAATTATAACTGAATTTCAACAAAAAAATACATCGTATTTTTGTGAAAACATTTATGATTCAAATTGGGGAAAAGTTATGATGTCGTCGACGGTATTATACAAAAATTTACAACTTTTTAAAATTAAGTTATAACTTTTTTAGGTGTAAGTTATAACTTTTAAAGAACATGATCGATTATGAAGGATTGAAAATCAATACCGAAAGTCCATAATTAATCTTGAGTGTCTATGATCAATTATGGACTTTCGCTCAACAATTATAACTTATCTTATTAAAGGTGTAATTTTGCCATAAAAAAATTATAAATGGCGGTGCAGTACGGTACCGATTTTTTTTTTTTAAGATACAGTAGTAGACTTTCCGTTCAAATCGAATTAAATATTAATACATCTATAATTGAATCGAGAATAATCTTTTGATTTAGATTCAATTAGTCGGGGGAAAAAAAAAAGTTTCATACCCGATCCAAATTCGAATTTAGATTTTGACTCATTCATGGTTGTTATGATTAGCAATTCTTCTTCCCAACCTATGGACCAAATCAAAATGTGATAACATCACGGTTAACATTTATAAACAACGAAAAGTAGCTCCGAATTGAAGTAATAATATTACCATTAAAATATTGCCAGTGAACAAAATCAAGCTAAGTATTAGATTATCTTGACTTGTTCATTTGCAAAAAATGCTTGTGGTGTATTATTCAAAAGTTGACATACTCATTTTTTTTCAAATAAAACTTCGTTCATTACTGAATTTAAACTCTTGGATGCAGACTTATTAATTATTAAAGTGCTCTACATGTATATGCTAAGTCATTGTGTGCGTTCGTATGTGTAAGTTTTTTTTACCAAAAAAAAAATATATATATTAAAAATATTTAAATTTTATCAATCTAAATAAATAAATCGAGCCATTGTTCACGCTCAGCTTTTTGATTTTGAACTCATCTTGGTATTTAAAGAATGAACAAATGCAATCAAATATTTTGAATTTTGAATATTTTGAGTGGGAGTAGGTTGCGTAGGGTGGTTTGCATAGAAGAGGGAGACCTGGGAGTGGGTTTTGTTAAGAGTGTGTGTGTGTGTGTGAGAGAGAGAGAGAGAAGTAGAGTATGTGTGTGAGAGAGATATAGATAAGCAGACAGTCAAGGGTTTGCACAGAAAGAGTTGACCTGGGGGGTAGGGGGTTCTTTAACTCTGTGTGTGTAAGAGAGAGAGAGGGTGAGTTTGTATGTGTGAGAGAGAAGCAGAGGATAAGGATGGGTTGCGCAGAGGGCGTAGGGGTGGGGGTTTTACGCAGAAATTGAAAATCTTGGGGATTTGGAGAGGGGTTGTCCATGAGAGAGAGAGATAAAAGCAGAGAAGAGTGATACCATGGAGGGTTATGGCGGTGGCGGTATCGTTGGCGATGGTAGTGTCACAGGGGCAATAGTGATGTTGAGAGAGAGAGAGAGAGAGAGAGAGAGAGAGAATGCGTGAAGGGGAAATAGAGAGGCGACAAATCTCTGACAGTAAGTAATTGTGAGAGAAAATAATTGATGTCATGGAATGGAATTGAGGGAAAAAGTATGTAAGGTATAAAATTTTAACTTGTTACTTGCTTTATTATATAGATTTCAATAAAAAATACATCATATTTGTATGAAAAATATTTGTGATTCAAAATCGGGGAAACACTACAGTATCGCTGGAGGTATTGCATCGAAAATTACAACTTTTTATGACTAAGTTATAGTTTTTAAAGAGCATGATTGATTATGGAGTATTGAGATTGATACAAAAAGTTCATGATCGATCATGAATATTTATAATCTATTAAGGTCTTGTCTTGAACGGTTGTAATTTTTTTTATTAAAAGTGTAATTTTCCCATAAAAAGTTATACCCAGCAGTATAGTTCCAACTTTTTTCATACAATACCAAAGAGTTTCCTTTCAAATCGAGTTATAATCAAATTAAATATTAGTATATCTAAAATTGAATCTTGAACAATTTTTTATTTAGATTCAATTAGTCAGGAAAAAAAAAACCCATACTTGATCCAAATTCGAATTTAGGTTTTGACCCAGGTCTTATGATTAGCAATTCCCCTTTCCAACCCATGGACCAAATCAAAATGTGACAACATTACTGTTGAGTGTTGACATTTTTTTTTTTGGATTATAGGTATTCAGGGTTGTGCTAACTATTCTCTCGAACTCAACGATTAATTAGTGTGACTTGAACTGACTTAGAATATGTTTTTAAATGGATAAAAGTGACTCGTCCTTAAGAAACGTGAAAAATAATTGAACCCGAAGCCTATGAGTTACTAAATGATACACCTAACTATTGTTGACATCTATAAACAAGAAAAAGTAGCTCCAAATAGAAGTAATAATATTTCATTAAAATGTTCTGAGCGAACTAAATCAATTATTAGGTTATCGTGACTTGGTCATTTGTAAAAATTGATAGTGGTTTAGTTCAGCAAAAACGTATTATTCAAGAGTTGACATGTTCGGTTAACGTGTGTGTATATATTTAAGTTTTGTTTTTACCAAAAAAAAATATTTAGATTTTATCAATTTAAATAAATAAATCATGCCCTGGTTCACGCTCAGTTGGTTGACTTTGAAGTCATTTTGAATTTATGAATGAAAAGTGCAATCAAGTTTTGACTCGAAAAGATCCTTTACCTATTAATGAACACTTTGTTTTAATTGCGCACCTAATGAAAAAAGTAAGAAAAAAAAATACAATTGTACTATGACATGTACACAATTCGTAAATTACGAAAAGATCTACTTAATTTGGAAAAATATTAAGGTATTGAAAGCTAACCATATCAAAATTTATATATTTTTTTAAGTCAAGTTATAAATTTTTGCGATACAAGTTATAACAGCAAAATAAAAATAAAAAAATCGAGTCCAAGGTGAGCAACCCGATTTTTTTTATTAGCAAAGGACCAATATTGTCTAGTAATTATTCTTAGTGGGTATACGATACTAAGCGAAACTAACTAGATTTTCACTAAAAAAATTAAGAGAATACGTACAAGATGGTAGATATTGATGACTGTTAGTTGAAACTAAAGTAACGATATTATAATAGTCGCTTGATAGTAGAGGTAACTATTATCGCCTATATAGCATAAGCATGGTAAAAAAACAAGTCGAGTGAAGGAGGTGACTCCATACTGAAAAATTAGGAATTCTTAAGAGACTAAAAAAAGTACGCTTTTAGAGAAAGTTGTCAGGAATTAAATTATTTTGATAGAATGGCTTGAGATTAGGAAAGGTAAAAGTCATTCCTTACTCCCTTATTTTGGAATAGCGGGATAATTAACTAAAATTATTCCTTATTTCATTCCTTCAAAATAATGAAACTGTTGACAACAGTAATCAACGTACAGTTGTTAAAAAGTGAAAATAAATTACCACTCATTCAAGTAATTTATCATCCATCACAATATTTTATCATTAATTTTTAATTATCTCAATCAATTATAATTTTTATTTTAAAAATAATAAATTTTAGTAGAGTATCGAATTTTTTTTCCTAGAAATTATAATATACATTTAATTAATGTGGAGAAATAAGATTTTGTGCGTCTTACTCAGTCATCTCTTAAATGCTCGATAGTCCACGCCTACAACAGTCTTTGCTTCCCCCGGTTTTTCACTCGGAACTCCTCCATCATCATCCCGTACAAACATGCCCTCATTTTCGTACCTCAATCCTCAACCGGCTTCCCCTTAGCCTACGCACCCCCAGCACAGGATATGGAGGCGTCGTTTGTATCCAAAGCGAGGACGGCCTTTCATTCCGCGGCAGCTAAAGCGGAGAGAGTCTTCACGGATATTAAAAAATCTGATTTAATTACCACCGATCGAGGTACACCTTTTTCATTTTTTTTTAATTTTATATGCCACTCACATTTTTTTTTATATATATATTTTTACTATATTTAGGATTTGAAATCGGTATTATTTTCTGATATTGTTGAATTTTTGTATCACAATCGATGTTCAATTCAATCCAATCGGAGAAGATTCTGATAAACAATGTCCGAAGACATCAAAAACTGATTCCTCTAACAACGAGGATGTGTCCAAGGTAAATATATGTATATTTTTTTGGTTGTTAATTAATGTAGATGTTGATTGAGATCAATATGAATTCTATTCAGTATCGATCTATCAAATTCTGTTGAGATTGTATGAACTGAGCGTTAATTGAAGGCTTTATGAACTTGATTCAACGATGAGTACAACGGAGAGATGAAGTGAGAAATCGGAAGTTGAATTTGGTCTCATTTTAAATGTAGATAAACTTTTTTGATTTACAGCAGATTGAAAAAGGAAACAAAAATAAAAGAAATTTGAATTGCAAATTTTACTTCTATCCCCTGTTAGTTTCTTTAGACGGAATTGTCGCCTTGGCCAAAGTATAGTTGCCTGTAGCGGAAGTTGATAAATATTTATTTTTGGTTTGAGGTCCTAAAAAACGAAAATGATATGATGTAACGAATTCTAGTTTGTTTAATTTTAATTTACATATTTTCCGCAAGCGAACCGGGGATAGAAGTAAACTATTCTTGTTAGGTAATATTATAACATGCAATGTTCCATTTGCCAATAAACATGGGATGTTTGTTCATATTTAGGTTGCTTTTAATTGTTCTATAAGTAATGTCGTTTGGAAATAGTTACTTTTTATGACCCTTGTTGATATATGTGCGCTTAATACCAAATGTATTGGCACAGGGTGGGCATGAACTGAAAAATTTGAAGTCGCCAATAAAGATAAAGCAGGATTGGCACGAGAGATTCAAGAACATAAGAATAGGCAAGAAAGAAGTTCAAGATATTAATAAAGCTGAAAATTCAACGATGTCCTTTGCTATTTTTGATGAAAATTTATACCTGGTGAGCTCGGGAGATGTTTCCCAATCAAAGGTACATGAATTTTTATTATCATTTTTGTAGTGTTTGAATGCTTTTGAAAACACTCGATGTATTTCTACACATACAGGACAGTCTAACTGTCTATACTATATTTGGAACTGAAGATCAAACTTTTTCGATGCAGACATGCAACTAGGACTAGAATTATTACCTTATAAATTGGCTTATAAAAATATGCAACCAAGAGTTATATTTTTATTCCAGGAGTAACTTCTCATAGTTCAACTGCATATGTGTTCGACATTAAAGCACTTAAGTGAATGTAACCTTGTCTAATTACTAGTTAGACTTGCCAACTCTGGAACCTTGGCACAAAAAATGCTAGTAGCCCAGAATGGCAGAAGGCAGGGACCAACTGTGGCCAACTATTTTTAAAAATAAACATGATCCGAAACTGGCTAATAACAAGAACTGCTTCTCGTGTATAACAGGTTGTGCCAACACCCAACATAGATCTTTTATGACAGTTTATACGAATATGGAAATAAGAGGATACAAGAAGTGGGTTCATCTTGTTTAATGACTTTAAATTGTCTGTAAATGTGGGGAAGGCTTCAGGAGATAGTCTACATATTTTGGGTACAGTTATAATTTATGAAAAAAAATCCTAACCATCCAAACAGGAGTTGGCATTGTTTGTTTGGGTTTAAAATTATTACCAAAAATATTAGAGTAAATTTTGGTGTTTGTTAGAGCAATGGAAACCACAAAGATTCTGGGGCCATTATGGTCAAGCCACGCCAAACAGTGGAATTTGTTTTTGGTTCTTTTCCAAAGTTTATGTGAATGAGAAAATCACTAACTTGGAATAAACCCATATTTTTAAATACAGAAATCAAATTATATCAAAGTTTGTAAGATTAAATCGTTATTTTTATTGCAAAAAGGTACAGAGTAGAAAAAATTCATTGCAATTGCTTTACTTAACAATTTGAAAGGTCATGTATAGTGAGTGAGTTGGAATTTTCTCAACATTTCAATTTCCTTGGTTCTAAAAAGTAGAATTGCTTGATCATGTGTATTATTTTCTGAGGAATGGATTGATGTCTTTTAGGGTTCAAAATCGGGTTCCTCGGTAGAAAGTTCGTATGCCTCAAACACAGATTGTATTCCTCCAACAGCTGTCATGAAGCAATTGGCCATAGCTGTTGAGTAAGATTTTGTTATTGGAATTTTGAACAATTCTTTGTTTTGTAGTTCAATTTTTTTCTGAATTTAATCTCTTCTTCTTGGTTGATTGCCTTTCATATAAACAAAATAGTAGTGTTTATTTTTAAAATCCCAATTTGTTAGTTTTTTATCAAATGATATTTTTTTTTTGTTTTTCCACTCTTATTGCAACTTATCTGATATGATACATATACTATTGCAGAGTATTTCTAACTCCATTTTTGACTGATGCTTTCCTTTTACGTAACTTTGGTACACTAATTAAGTTGACAGCTACAGTAATAGCATTTTTCTATATGTTATGTTTTAATTGCTAAAGAAATGCAACTGCAACTACTCTGAATTGGTGAGCAGCATATAATGTTTCATCTTTTCTTTCCTTTTTTTTCCCTTTTTCTAGGGCTGGGAAGACATATAAGACTATTAAAGATCTTCTGGCATCATCCAGAGATTCTTCACCTGTCAGGGAGAGGGCTGCCTTGAATTTCTCTGCAGTGAAGTCGTTAGTGCTACGTGAAAAGGAAGATAAATTCACCACTGAGTTTGGTGCTGATGATAAAATCCTGTCGTTGATCAATTCACTGCTTGATGCAGGTAGATGCGTGATATAGTAATCCCGTGGAAATTTTTTTCCTTAGAAAGAAATTTTCACCCATAATTATTTGCATTATTCCTTGATGATCTTTCACTTCCATTGTAATATCTGCAAGATATTCGCAGAAGGACATTTTACTGGGAGTAAGGCCGGCTCTGGTTTGGATAAACTTTCAAACATCACATCTTTGCCTAACGATATTCATGGTGCTCCTCCTGAAAGCTTTCTTGTTAAGCTTTCTGAAGCCATTGGAAACTTAAAAACCCTGAGGAAAATGGCTTTGTTTTGGTGCGGGGTTGTTGCTGAAGTAAGTGGACTCCATTGAACTTGAATGCCAAATATAATATACATAGCTGTTGATAACAAAGGAAAATTTTCTACATCTCACAAAAATAGTAATACTTCTATGAAGACATTTTTTGAACGTAATTTTTACTGTTATTGTCATACTTCTCTTGAAGACATCATGTTGTTGTGGTTTCTGCATGTGCATGTGTGCAAATTTATTTTTCCACAGATTCAGCTCTCTTTTTGACATGAGTTAGTTGATACATCATCACATGAACTACAGTGGATATGGAAAGTTTTGCTTTCTGTGGACTTCATTGCTATAAAATATTGAGAAGGCAGCGACACGTAAGGCTACTTGGCAAAATAAGCAGGCATTCTTTTTCTCTTTGAATTTGGTACTTCTATAATTTCATTAGTGGTTATGTATGGCCAAATCTTGCTAACTTTTGCAAACTTAGAGCTGACTATGATTAATTCTGTGGTAGGTTTAGGATATGGCAAACTTCTTGGTTATTATAATACGAGAGAGAATAATGGTTGTAAGGCTTGTTGTTTGTTTAAGGTTGAAAGAAGCTTATTTTCAAGAGAGGAAAGTTACAGAAATATAGTATGAAGTGGTTCTGAATGTAAGGGACAAGAAGCTTTTAGGGTGTGTAGGAGTCAATTTGAAGGCCAAAGTAATGGGAAAAGGTTGGGGATGGATGGTGCTTGTTGGGTTGAGGGTTTGTTAATTAGAAATGAGGTCTTAAGTGCTATTTTTGGGACTTCTCTATTTTTTGTGAACAGCAATCCGGGAAATGTAATTTTGGATTTTGACTGGTTTTAGGTTGCCGGGGTTTCATGATTTGGTAGATACAAGAACTAAACAAAACAATCATAAAATTCTCTACAAAATTCAACAAACACTTTCCTGTATACCCCAAATAGCTTTTGGTTTAGGCTTTCAAAGCTTGTGATATTTGTCTAATCAATCAGTGGATGTTGCTTTAGATTTTATAACAACTCAAAACCTATAAATTATAGTTGTCATACATTATAGTGTTTGGTAATGACAATATGACCTCAAGGAACTTCAATTTACAAAAATGTTGAACAAACATGTAGGGAGTTGTGAAGTTATGACTTGATTCAACATGATACATGATTTCTTTACGCAAGATAAACATTTAAGAAACTAATGTAGGATCAAGAATGCATGTTATAGGCATGGCCTTATACTTGGTACCTTCCGAGTTGCTTTATAAGGGAGTAGACATCTCTAATGGTCTTCTGTTTTCTTGAAGAATAATCCAAAAGATGCACCCTATTATGGCATTCTATATCTTTCTAATTACCTACCTTCTCACCCTTACGTGATTATGATGAAGTTGACTTTTACAGTAGCCTCGTGATCAGGTCCATGATCAGCAATGTCACCTCTTTAAGTTGTACATCATACATTACCATTTTCAATCTTTAGACTCATTGAAGCGTTCTGTTTCATTTAGTTCAGTTACTCAATGGTGAGATACTGATTCTGTGGACCATATAATTCTTACAATAAATGAAACACAAAAGACGGTAAAACCTTCAGCTTTTGTCGATACTATAGTTTCATGGGTCTAATTACCAAGGTAAGATAAATCTCTTCAGTATTTCTGTTGAAATCTGCAATTATGTAACAGGCTGACTTTGCAATAGCACAAACCAAGTGAAATTTTACTAAATTTTTCTGCATTTGTTAGACTTCGAGAATCAACTAAGGGACTCACTGTCAAACTCCCAATTCCTTGGCACCCTTCTTCAGAAAAAAACAACGATGGATGCCAGCCTTTTCTTCATTCTCATTGTCATCTACTTTGCATTGAGACAAACTAGTGGGGAACTTGGTCCTCTTGGACTTCTCTCTTCATCTTGACTTCTTGTTTATATGAGATTCTTTAGAGCCTCTCATTAATAAATTGTCAGATAATAAAGTATTTTCTGAATCCTTTGACTTGCAGCTGAGAAGACTCTGGGCTGAAGAGCAACATATTCCTGGCATTCCACCAGATGAGATTCCAGACTTGAAATCCTGTCTTTTGTATCAGCAGTTGCAGGTTATCAACTGTTGTCTCTCCAGAAAAAGGCGCCACTCTGTTGCCACTGAAGTATTAGATTCTGTTGAAAGGCAAGCCAGTTCAAATGTTGAAGCACCAGCTGCTTCTGAAGGCCCAACCCCTGAAAGTTCTACTTTATATGCTAGAATTAGTACTGGGGAACTTGTTCTCCGGATGGGAGCTGATAAAGAATCTGATAATTTAACAATGCTGGAAACTGGTGAACTTATTTATACCCCTGTTATGCAGGTCTAATCAATATGATGACAGTGTTTTTTAATAATTAAATTTGTAATTTTGCCTGTTGTTTATAGTCTGTGTATGCATGCATATGTAGGAAGGGCCTCTGCTAACAGAAGATCTTATCAAGGAAACAGAGGAATTTGTACTACGAACTGGGAGGTCTGTGTAGTGATTAATGCCCAATTAATGAGCTATGCCTTTTTCAGATCTCAAGTTTGTGTTTCTCGTATGTAGGGCCATTGAACTCCCTGTAGTTTTTGTAAGCTCATGTTATTGATCTGAACCTTCTTGGGTGCTTCAAATAGCTCTGCATGGACCTTTTGAAAATGAGACATGGACATTGCAAGTGAATATATTCTAAGGCTCAAGCCAAAAATAAAGGAAAATTTTACTTGGGCAGTCTTGGTTGCCGTTGTACATAATTGCTATGTTATAGTCTAACTGATGCTGGTAAATTGGAGTTTTTTTGGACGCTTTAAATAATTATAGATGGCTTTTCAAGATTGCGTTGTCGACATTTAACATGAATATATTTATAGGTTCGAACTTCGAACTTCGAACCTACTTGGTTCATATTTTATTAGGGTTGTAGGTTAACAAATTTGTGGAGACACATGGATTAGTAAACCATAGCTTTATTACATTTCTTACAAGAATATGTATGCTTGCATCTGTGCTGACTTTGTATCTCTTTTTCACTGAAATTCCTTGATTCCAGTGGGCATTGGGCAGTAGTTTTTTTGCTTTTTTTTTTTTTGGGTAGTGAGTGAGAAAGGAGATGACATGGGCCTGGGTAACCGTGCTAAGTTCGGTAGTCTAGGGAAGATTGCATTTAGACCTTTGGAATACAGTATTTTGTGATCTTAGAAATCCTTGTCCTGTTTAGTGGGCCTTAAAATTGATGGATCTAAGCTTAATTCAAGCTAGGCATTGCCAAAACTCAGACTGGATGCTGATGCACATAGATTATTAGTTCATAATTCAATGCTTATGGTCAAGTGCAAAGGGCAGTAAAACTACCTGTAGGTTAGTTGTCAATTTGTTTGTAGGACTTTTAGGACTTCTAAGTCCAATTTGACTGAGTGAAGCTTATCATAATATTTTTGGATCATGTGGTCGCAAGTACACAAACAAGGTAATGATGCATTTCTGGAATGCAACAATATTGTGAATTCTCCTTTGAAAACATCTCAAATTCAATGTTCTGTTTGCTCAACAAGAAACGGATTATTAAGCACGCTTCCTAGAATTAAAGCTTTCTCAGCTGTAATTATGGCTTTTTGTTTTCCTCTTTTTGCTCAAATCAAGAAAGTAAAAACAATTTTTTTCTTTCTTTTTGCTTGTTTTCCTAGGTTTTCCTCATGCTACAGTTTAGTTTCTTATTGGTGGTTCTATGTCGTTGATAATTCTGAAAGGGCAGTGATTGGCACCTTTCTATTCTTAGCTAGTAACTTTTTTCAAGTTATTTTAACAAACTGCCTCATTTTCTATGTTCAGTGTTGGTGCTGGATGTTCTCAGCTTCTCTCTGACATGCAGGCCTTTAAGGTGAGGTTTCATAAACCATTCCTATGTTCAACAGAGGCTTCTGGCTTTTATTGTTGCAAAAATGTTAAGATACTATTTGGCACACACATAATTAGTCTATGTTATAATGTGTTAGGCTGCAAATCCTGGTTGTGTATTAGAAGATTTTGTAAGATGGCACTCCCCCCCTGATTGGATGGAAGCTGAGGCAAGCAATGAAGCTAAAGAAACCATTGAAGGCGGGGATTTATCGTGTGCAAGAGGTCAACTAAGTAGGCGAATGCAGAAAGAAGGTTGAGTCTTCTATCACATGACATTCTAAAACAAAATTTTCTGCTCTCATTTTAAATAGGTTGTGTAACTCGTGTTCTGAAGTTTCTGTCAGGAGGGTAACGGTAATATGAAGTTGCATGTAGAAATGTTGACGTTTCATTAGAAAATGACTAGTTTAATCTCACATTCCTGTTTGATTCCCTATCGTTGCAAAAGTTGTGCACATTGTTTCTAACTTGGAAGCTTGTATATTTAATTAGGTATTGGAATTGTCTGACCTTTTGCTTTAGCTGAATTATTAAGTCTGGGTACCTGTGCGCTAAGGGCAGTAAGAGCCTGCCTGCTCTTATAGGGGTTATCTACATTTCCATATGATATTTGTACAGTGCAGTCAGCTCAGCTTTGGTGGATATGGATAATGATGAATAGCAAACTAAAAATACACAGTATGAAATTATTAAATAGTCATAATTGTAGAAGAGGGAAAATAAATAAAAGCTTTCCAATTATGGTTTTCCCAGGAAGTATGAAAAAGAGTTTTTTTCCTTTCTCTCTCTGTGATGACTGATAGTACTCCTGGTTTGTATAATAGATCATGGGCGTTTTGGGTACTTCCATGACAGTGACTCCCTCTGACATAAATTGATTGTGCTCACTACTCTGTGAGGGGTTCTAGAATAAATTCCTGACTGCTTTGGTTGTTTTGGCTAGACTCATTAGTCATTGGGTTAATGCTTTTCTTCTACTGATTGCAATTGTCAAGAGAAATACTTATATAGTAGTTTTCGTAAAATCCTTCTTCACTGCTTTCATTGTTGACATTCTTTATAAATGGGTACTTGGTTTTTGATTTAATATAGTATTATAAATGTGTACTTGGTTTCTGATTTAATATAGTACTGCTACATGTACTGTACATGGTCATTCCCTACACAACCCCAGGTTTCTAAAACTCTGGGTCAGGGATCGAAATTTTGTTTCATTTTTTGTGGAAATCGAAATGCACTAGTGGCTGAATTCCATCCTCTTGTTTCGGAATTGAAATTTTGGATGTTTTGGAATGTTTCTTCCGGAATGATGTCATTTCCTGCCTGTCTTATGGAAAGAGTTGGTGGTGGGAATATTGCTGGTTCGCCAGAAGAAGATGCACGTTATTTGCATTATAAGTCCTTTAAATCATGAAATTTAGTTTGTTTAATAAAATTTATTGTTTGGCATTATTTGAAATGACATCCTCTTCAAAGTAACTTTAACTTTTGTGCTCCAAGTTTGTGTCATCTAGTGTAGATGGATGTTTAGAAAATAAACATGCTCAATTAATCGATTGTTAAGCTTATCTGCATGAAAGAGATTTTAATTTATGTTTCCAACAGTTTCCTCACGTTTCCAAATTTTTCTGGGATTACATTTTGTTTCCAGATCGTTTCCATTTCTGAGCTGGCAAAAACTATGGAACACAACGAAATTGTGATCCTTGCTTTGGGAATTTGCTTCTTCACATGTGTCCCAATGCAGCAATGTTTTTGTTGTAGACTTTTAGTCATCATTCTTTCTATTTCTTTCATTTATAAACCACCATAGAATGTTATATTTGGTTGAGAAAGCTATTCTTTGAGAAATGCTATTAAACAAAGTTAAAAGTGAACCTTGTTTTTTGCAAATACTATTAATGTGCTTTGTTTTTTTAGAATGCTTGTTGATGGATGAATGCTATTAATCAAATTTTCTTTATTTCAAGAGAAACCTGGCTAGCAATATTTATTTCTGAGCATGGAAATGAAAAGGAGGGAAGAAGACATTCTACTAAAAAGATGTGAGGAAATTACACGTTTGTTATGACTTAAGAGTATCTGTGAGGATGTCTGATGTGGATGCTGTGGTTGGTGTTCTCACTGTTTGCCTTTTTGCAATGTGGTCATTTCGTAGTTCATCTAAATTTTTCAATGGCCAAGACCTTCCTAATCTGGCCGAGTTTGTTGCATTATAATAGGAGTGCTTGTTGCTATGGCTTCCCCTTTTTGGTGGATAAAGAAGGACCGAGCCAAAAGAGAGCTCTGGAGAAGTTCATTGATTTTTGACTAAATTACCAGTGCAGTGGTCTCTAAGTCCTTTTAGCACTTCGAATAGATGTTTTGAAATAGTTTTTGGTCTTTCATTTCCTTCTCACTACTGGATCTAAAATTACCAGATATATTAGTACAATTGTCCTACACTGTTTTACTCATAGAGTTTTCTGCAAATACTTTTGCTTAATCATACTATGTATTTGCTCTGCTAAATGGTTGCTTATTGATTTATAGGTAATTTATGGCGTGAACTGTGGGAAACAGCAAAACCAGTTCCAGCTGTCAGACAAACTCCCCTCTTTGATGAGGATTTGGCTGTGTAAGACGAAAGATATTAATCAGTGCTTCATCTAAAATTTATTCTGTCTTCATTTAAATTTATTTCTGAATTGAATAACTTCCTGACAACAACTACATGGTGCTTTGATTCTCTAGGGATGGTATCCTGAATTTCTTAGAGGATGTCCCACCTTCTGAGCTTTTTGAACAGCTGTTTGTTTCTCTTGTAAGTCCTTCAGATATCTTGCGTGATTTATTTTTTCTGTATCTTTTCCATCAAATAGATTCAACTTGTTATGTATCACCCGAGGAATTTTTCCTTTATTTTCAATGGAAAACTGAGTAATCTGCATTCTCACATATGAGCTTTATCAAAATAAAATCTTTGATGGCGCTACTCGTTTGGAATATTTACTATTTTGCTCATGCTATATATGTGGCTTAATTTTAACGCTTGAACCATAGGGTTTAAAGCCCACCAAGTGGGTACTGTTGATATGCATATATGGCATTAAAAACTGTGGACATTGCTGGGCACAAATAGTAGTTTTACAGATGACCATTTGACCTTCTCTCCCACCTCAAGGTAGGGTGAAATCTCTTCTGCTTCTTGCACTGAGTGGTGACCAACATCCCCTTTCCATTGCATGTGGCATCAATGTGTTTCCAGTACTGAGAAGAATGAGGAATCATTTGAACAACCTTGGGCTGTGCTTCCAGCATCTATGGTGGTTTAGTGTTTGGGTGCTGCAGCCTCATTTCTAACATGTCCCAGAGAAGTAGTTTGCAATACTTTGGTCAATGGTTATCCACAAGGCTGGTAAAGAGCTGCCAACTTGCAGGTGGTGGTTGTTGTTGTCTAGTCCTCTCTCAGTTGTGGAAGCGAGCCATATGCGTCTAGTTTTTCATGATGTTGATGAGTGTCTGCTGGAAGTTTAAGTTTTCATCTGTGTGCAAGAATGGCTTATATTTGCACAACTATCTGTAGGACTAAAAATCACCTGAAACAGATCAATATTTTTTGCCATTGGTGATTCCTAGAGACACGTGCCTTCTATTTTTAGTTGATTAGGAATGCAGCCAATTGTTCTGTGCTTAATTATGATCCTGTTATTTGGCATCACTATTTGATTAGAGTTCAGACAATTGCTTCTCCTTCCTTTTTGTTGCTGGACTGAAAAATTTGTAGGTGGTGATGATGGTTGCATGCAATTCACAAATTCTGAACCACTATTGGTTGCTCTTTCGTTCTGCTAATGCGGTCTAATGTTCCAAAATTTCAGCTGGGTTCAGGATTCGTTATTGCAGAGGTCGCACTCTCCACAAACTCAAGTTTGTCAAAGTTGTTCTACGAGTGCAGAGACTACATTGTTGCCACTTGTCAAGGCAGCAATTGGGTTGAGAAAGTGGATGATATATGCCAGGTATGCCCTACACCTGACCGGAAAATTTTTTAAGTTGGTTTGTGGATTACTTGGATATGTGCCTCTAGATATAGCGATTTTGAAATCCATTGGTTCTCACCTTTCATGGCATACAATCTATTTGCACTTTGATTGGCACTGTTCACTTACTCTTGCTTCTTTGACATGCAATGAAGTAAAGCTCACCAATGGGATGATCTAATTCACAAATATATCCGAACTATCATGAGACACCTTGTATTGCTTTTAATTTGTCCAATGAAGGACCTGCACTTGGTGATCAAGGGATTGACAGGTTAGAATTAGATGGCCTCGTTCCCTGAGGTATTGGTGCCGAATGAGGCATGAATTGGTGTGCACCTTGCAGGGGTCCACTTGGAAAGTTCTTGAAACTGTCATCGAGGCACCTAAGTGGGCAACTACCCTTTCATTTCTTTTAGTTATCTTCTTTGGTTTGTTCTTTTGTTGCATATTCCTTTGTGCGTGGGCCTAGAAGTATATTATTTACGTGGGGCAAAAAAACCGAAGAATTAACCAAAGGGACTTTGTTATTCAATAATTAAATTCTGTTGTAGGTGTATGAAACAGTGGAGATGATGTTACTAAATCCAGATGAAGTTCTAAAGATCACAAATCAGCCAGAAGAAACCTCAATTGCTGGTGAACCGAAAAATAGGTTTAAGAGGCTTGGCTTCATTTTTGGTGGCAAAGATAGGCATGGAAAACCAGAGTCAAAAGACCAGAAGAACTCAGAGGAGAACCCGGCACGCCAACAATTTTCATCAATATTTTCGAAGAAGCCTCCTAAGGCCAGCAGTGCATCCCCAGCTGAAAAACCTGTTTGTTCGATTGAAAATGATTGGACAGTCATTTAAGCATACTTGATCTCACTTGTAACTGTATATAATTCTGAAAAAAAAAAAAATAAACATCTGAAGAAATTTCCAATTCTTTGAAAGGAAAGAAGAAATAAAAAGGCTTCTTATCTTCATTGGCTTTGAGTTTTGTTGTTGGTCAGTTTCTCTGGAAATTGCAATGGCACAAATGACCTCTAATAGCATGCTTCCCAAAACTCATTTCAATTAACAGGGCTGACATCCATATTAGGTTCTGCAACTTTAGTGTGTAATCATGAGGGGAATTTCCTTCGTTTGAAGAACAGATAAAAAGGCTGGGGAGCTGTGGCTATATGGTATTCTCACTCCCCTAGTTTGTTCCTGATCTTGGTGCATTGCTGATGGGTATTCTTCCTTGTTCATCTTCAGATATACTTTTATTGCTGGCCTCCTTGTCTTCACTTGTCTTATTTTGGAGGTCCTAGGAGATGATCTTGGCACAACGAAATTGGCCACCCAGCACATAAATAGAAGTACTGCACTGTCAGCCAGGTAAACCATTGGTTTTATTTATTGCTATTATTTATTTTATTTCAGAATGCTCTGCATGCTGAACATGGTGACAGGTGTACCGCAAAATATTGTATTTGTTTAAAGAAATAAACAATGTCATTGTAAACCTACCCGTGGGAGGAGGGGTGGTGGTGGTTGTGCTGTTATGCAGCCAGTGACAATCGACACTAGGTCTGGCTTGGGAAAGATAGCAGCACTGACCATGAGGGCTACCTTTGTTCTTGCGGTGATGCGAATTTATTGGTGAAGAAAGTAGTGAGGTGAGATGTTATATAAAGATTTGGAGTTCAGGGTGAAAATGTTTATGTTCTTCGAAGCAATACACCAATTCACCGGAGGTGGCCATGGAACTTGCTTCTGGAACTAAAGGAGAGGTCATACATAGCCTTGGTCCACATTTGAACTAGTGAAATAATGTTTTGTCTTTGTTGAAGGCTGTTAGTTTCAGTGGTGAAGAGCCAGCCAAAACAGTTTATTCATTTTCACTTGCTCTACTCAAGCACCTGAGTGATTGGAAAGAGAGTGAGAGTGAATGGATGCATCTCATTGTGAAACTCGTTTGCATTAAATTTTCTATTCCTCCAGTTTCTCGTACATTATGAGTGCACGTCTTTGATCTAGGCCAAATGGGTATGGCTAATATTTTAGGAACTACATCACGTTTTGCTATATTTGTCGTCTCACGTGTTGACATTATAAGTGAGTCTCTTGTTCATACTCGGTAGGTGATCTGTCATTGTGTTAAGAGCAATTTTGGATTCTTTATACTTGCCTAGTCTAGTCCCTAGCCACAGCAGCTATGGGTTCAAAGTACTTGGATGCTACTCTTTTTTGAGTACAATTTACAAGTATTTATGAAAAACGAAGGCTGGTTGCTTAACCAATACCCGAATACAGATTCACTTTGTAACAATTTTCTTCAATTCCTTTAATACTAAATCACTTAAAGTCGTGAGACTTGCTGTATTCAAGTGAATATTTTGCCAATAAAGAACATATGATGTCTCGTTGAGAAATTGAAGGGAAGTAATTTTAGAAGAGCTTTCTATTCTCAGTTCACCTCTCCCCAATATCTCCCACTTAACAGGTTAACTGGATAATCATTCTCGTAGACTTTAAAAAAAAAAAAAAGGAAAAATTTCAGTTACACTTTTTTTAGTTTATTATATTTTTCAAGAACACCACCTCTATCAGAAAAAATATTACCGACACCCATTTTAACTTATATTTAAATAGCATTAACACCTTTTGCTATTAAACTATTATTTATAACAAAAATAAATTATCTAAATACCAAAATTACCCTTACATAAACCTTAAACAATTTTTCTATATAAAATTCGAGTTAATTAAAATTTAATTTTTTATATATTAAAATTTAATTTAAACTGATTAATTGACTGGTTACCATTTTAATCCATACTCAAATTTTAAAATTTGAGTTTTAATATGGTAATTGACTCGATGGTAGCCAGGTAAAGTAACTCATTATTATCGTTTGAACTACTTTTGAAATTGTTACAAGTCTATTACCCTATCCCTTAGGGCAAATTGCTCGAACCTAGATCCAGATTATATTACAAGGTCAAGCGCACAGCCTAAGCACTGTAATTATGGGTTCTTCTTGTGTAGATGTTGCACTTTTGTTTTTTTGGTCGGTCACTATTATAAAGAGAGTGATCAGGTATGAATTCGTAATTTTAAAGTCTATCAGTTGAGGCGATGACCATTAGGTCAACCTTTGGACTTGTGGATGATGCAGACCCAACGAACTTTTCATCCTCATAAATATAAAAAAACAATTCGTTCTCAGCACTTGTCGGCTCAGCAAAAGTATCAAGAGTTCAACAAATTAAACGAGTTCAATGGGGTTCCGCTCATCTAGATGTTGCCCTTTAAAACGATTTGGTAATATATTATTAAACACACAAGAAGCAAATCATCCTCAATAGGTTGCCTCAGTAAAGAAGGGGAATAAAGATACCACCATATATGATCAATTGTATGTATACATATATACGCATATACAGACTTATTATACACACACCCACACCCACACCCACACCCACGCCCACACATACAAAAATGTTAAAAAATGAATGTTTCACAAAGAAAATATTTATTTTTCAACCATAAAACAATTTTAATATGATGTTACTACAGCAGGAATATTGCCGAATAACTCCAGCTTCAGTATGTTTTTTTTTTCAGCGACCAATGAACTTCAGAACCCAGAAATCAAAAGCCAAGCTTCGTCTCTTTCTTCCTATTTGATACAGATTCATAAACTGCTCCACTTGCTGCTGACTTTTTCTTTAGTACGTAGTAATTGGGAATGTGTGTGTGTGTGAGAGAGAGACCCTAAAGGTGCAGTGCATGCAAACTCATGTGGAGATGAATCGAAAGTGTCCCCATAAGGCCCAAATGATCATCCACTTGGGGGAGGTCAAGTGGTGGTTGCTAGGTGTGGGGTTTGTTTTTCAAAAGAGACAGCTGGGTGCATTAACTTCCCAAGACACTGTGAATCTAAGCTAATTAAACTTTCTCAACCGTTCCTTTGAAAATTTTAGGCTTGGCGCCTCTATATATACTCCACTTCCAGTTCTAACTTCTCATCAAAAGTCATCTTAAACATTGCTTTTTGCAAAGATGGCTTCTCAGCTCTTCCTTCTTGTGCTTGTTGCTCTTGTTTGCACAACAAATGGTAGGAAGCTTGTGAGCTCAAAGGGTTCTTTCGAAGATGAGAAAACTCTCTTTCATCAACCAGGATTCGGTGGTGGAGGTGGTGGTGGTTTTGGGGGCGGTGGAGGTGGAGGGTTAGGAGGTGGTTCTGGTTTTGGTGGTGGGGCTGGTTATGGTGGGGGTACTGGTGGCGGTGGTGGACTTGGTGGAGGCGGGGGTGGAGGGTTTGGTGGTGGTGGTGGAGGAGGATTAGGTGGAGGGTCTGGTTTTGGAGCTGGTGGTGGATATGGAGGTGGGGCGGGAGCTGGTGGTGGACTTGGAGGAGGAGGTGGTGGAGGCTTTGGCGGTGGCGGTGGAGGTGGTCTTGGCGGTGGTGCCGGTGGTGGATATGGTGGAGGAGCGGGTGGTGGGATTGGAGGGGGTGGATTTCCTTGAGAACTAAAGCTCCAGTCCATTACATTATCACTGGTTTGCCAAATACTAATATTGTTTATGTATGCTCATGGAGGGTTTCTTTTCTTTGTATCTTTTTAGTGTCAAAGGGACAAATAAACTCTTTGAAATAAAATTAGTATTATGGTTTGCATTGTCTACTTGCTCTCTCTCTATTCAAATCTCAAGTCATCTTCTTATCAATGTGTGATATGATCTACTTCTAACTTTAGAAGCACATGCCAAGTTCAGAAAGAGAGACTCCAAAGTATGATCCTTTTGACATCTTATTAATTTCTAAAGAAATCTCATCAGATTGATCCTTTTGACATCAATGCACCAGCCCTACCAAAAGCTAATTCAGAACATGCACTTGTTGTTTAATGGACAAAGAATTAAAGAAGAACACGTGGCACATGCCATGTGGGAGCAATTTTAACCCGTCACGTGGTATACATCACTTCAAAAATATTGTACATTACAAGAAAATGATACAAACTTAAAATAATATAACCGAATATTACACGAATGTGACATGACATGGTTCAATTCATAAACCCCAAGCATTTTCATTTCCGTCAAGTGTAAAAGAGTTGAGGAGTTGTATGATAATAAATGTAGAATTAATATATAGGTCCCTTTCATTTGTGCTAAAAAAAAACTTAAAAGTAGGCTTCATGATAAGGTTCTCAATCAAGAAGCTCAATATAATTAGGTCTGCAGACTTCTCTGCTATGGCTAAGTCATGTAGATTCTCAAATGGTTCAGCGAAACATCAAAGCTTTCCACTTCACTGATTATGGGTCAGAACAAGTCTTAGTTCTATCATTTATATATTTCATGCTAATAAATGAAGAATTAGTTTCATTCCCATTGTCACCATCAACTTGTTGGCATTATAGTGGCGGAACCATTGAAGGATCAGGGTGAGCACATGTCGATCCTAATTTTTTTGTCTTACCATAATGTATTATATTTTTAAGTATATTTACTTATGTCCATCGTATTATTTTGTTATTATTAGAAAGTAAACTTGTTTTAGAGTTTATTATATTATTAAGGTGTGTTAATTTGGTGTGAGTGAGAAAGTGAGGAATATGCAAGTAGTGAATGACAATATTATTAGTGGGCGTTAATTTCCCAAGTTGGTAATAATGTGTGAATGTAATGTTAGGAGTTCTATACATGACCTATATAATAGGACATATAATCTACTATTAGAAGTAAGTACAATTGAGTAAAAGTTGAAGAATTCTAAGTTAAGTGTGTGCTTTGTAATCAACTTGAATGAAATTATTTTTTTATTGAGAATTCATGTTCTCCTCTACTTCCTTCTATTTTATTTCTAGTTTTCTTAACCCTCAAAAAGTGGTATCAGAGCGATTTTCTAATTGGAGTAATTTCAAAAAAATTAGTACCAGAGCCAATTTCACAATCCTGAAAGTCTATATAACTCTCAATTAGAGCTAACTTTTGATTTTGGAAGTCTAGATAGCTTATTTTTAGAGTCAATATGATCCTTGAAGACTTGATTGTTACGATTATGACGATCATAGAAGATTGACTAAAATATATGTTTTTGGTGTAAAAAGATGATGTTCTCTATTTATAAGAGAATGAAGGTTACACTACCTTCTTATCTTAAAGAAAGTCATTTATGGGATGTGATTGAAGCAAGTTAAAGAGTGGCTTGCCTAAAAGAATCCGAGGAAAGAAAGAAAAAAGTATTTGGAATTCTTAAGAAGACGATTCATCTCTAGATTTGGAAGCTTGTACTTCAAATCATGTTTGGAAGTTGATTGAGAGTATTGTCTTCAAACATGAAGTTGAGTTTTTACCTATGGAGTATTGGGTTTAATGCTTTGAAGAGACGAGTATGTAAAAGAATAATGTGATTTTAAAGAAACAATCATAGAAGATGAAGAAAAGTATAAAGTCAAAAAAGTTGAAGAGACTAAAGTGAAAGTAGAGGTTCAAGAGACTTTGAGGATGAAGTTGAAGAAACAACTCAAGAAATAAAATATAAAAAAGTTTGTAAAGAAGTTGAAACAATACTACACGAAATTGAAGAAATTGCAAGGACTGAAGTTGAAATCAAAGATCTTGTCAAGATAAAGGATGGTGAGACAGAATCCAAAGATGCTTTTCCAACAAATAATGAAGTAAATATCATTTTGATGGCATATTTGAAATAAGAGTCAAAGTAATAAATTTCTTAAAAATTGTACTAATTGTTACTCATAACTTGGTATAGGGAATATTTTGAGTGATACAAATTGAGTGAATATTGAGAAATTTTTTGATCTTTGTATAAGACAAATTCAAAAAGTTTGAGAAAAAGAAGATTGTTGCACAAAGACCAAAAAATTTTTGACAAAACAAACATGATTTACAAGTGTAAGAAAATTCATCATAAACCCTACACGGCAATACTCCTTGGGTGTAGGGCTATATACACGCATACAGTTTACTACAGCTGCAAAGGATAGTGCTTACTATAACTCATTTTATTTTATCTGGAGGTTTCAATATTTCTTCTCCTCCTCTGATTTCATTATTGCATGCAGGTCGCCCAATGAAGCCAAGCCAGAAGCTACTGATCAAGCTTTGCAGGTTAAGCCATAAGCCATTACTTGGAACATTTAAATTTAGGTTTAACATGTTTTTTTTTTCAGCGAGCAATGAACTTCAGAACCCAGAAATCACAGGCCAAACTTCGGTTCTTTCTTCCTATTTGATACATTCACGAACGAACTGCTCCACTTGCTGCTGACTTTTTCATTATTGTGTTTGTTTGTGTGTGTGTGTGTGTGTGAGAGAGAGAGAGAGAGAGAGAGAGAGACCCTAAAGGAGCATGCAATTATGCAAACTCATGTGGAGCTGAATCGAAAGTGTCCCCATAAGACCCAAATGATCATCCACTTGGGGGAGGTCAAGTGGTGGTTGCTAGGTGGGGGGTTTGTTTTTCAAAAGAGACAGTTGGGTGCATTAAATTCCCAAGACGTGGTGAATCTAAGCTTATTAAACTTTCTCAATAGTTCCTTTGAAAATTTTAGGCTTCGTGCCTCTATATATACCAGTAATGCTACGCTTCGAGTTCTAATTTCTCATCAAAAGTCATCTTAAACATTGCTTTTTTGCAAAAATGGCTTCTAAGCTCTTCCTTCTTGTGCTTGTTGCTCTTGTTTGCACCACAAATGGTAGGAAGCTTGTGAGCTCAAAGGGTTCTTTCGATGATGACAAAACTCTCTTTCATCGACCAGGATTCGGTGGTGGGCTAGGCGGTGGAAGTGGAGGGTTAGGCGGCGGTTCTGGTTTTGGTGGTGGGGCTGGTTATGGTGGGGGTGCCGGTGCCGGTGGTGGACTTGGGGGAGGCGGGGGTGGAGGGTTTGGTGGTGGTGGTGGAGGAGGATTAGGTGGAGGGTCTGGTTTTGGAGCTGGTGGTGGATATGGAGGTGGAGCAGGGGCTGGTGGTGGGCTTGGAGGAGGAGGTGGTGGAGGCTTTGGTGGCGGCGGCGGAGGTGGTCTTGGTGGTGGAGCTGGCGGTGGTGCCGGTGGTGGATATGGTGGAGGAGCGGGTGGTGGGATTGGAGGAGGTGGATTTCCTTGAGAACTATAGCTCCAGTCCATTAATTATCACTGGTTTGCAAACATACTAGTATTGTTTATGGGAGCTCATGGAGACTTTCTTTCCTGCTTTTTTCGTTTCTTTGTATCTTTTGTTTTAGTGTCAAAGTGACAAATAAACTCTTTGAAATCATATTAGTATTATGGTTTTTATTGTCTACTTGCTCTCTCTCTCTCTCTCTCTCTCTCGCCATATCATAAGATTGATCATGTTAAACCTAATGAGATAAAAAAGATTGACAAACTTGAAGTTGCTCCAAATTCAAATCTCAAGCAGTGTTCTGAATGTAGAATGTGTGATATAATCTACTTTCTAACTTTAGAAGCAGATGTCAAGTTCAGAAAGAGCTCCAAAGTATGATCCTTTTCGCATAAAGAGATCTCATCTGATTAATTACATGAATCACACCAACCTACCAAAAGTTAATTTAGAGATTTGTCGTGCCTCGGAACACCACCAGAACATGCACTTTTTGTTTAATGGGCAATGAATTACAGAACACACTGCATCTTGGAGAAATTTTTGTGCGGGTTTAACACATCATATGGTAGTGTCACGTGGTGTACATCATCTATCTTTGTTAATTTTTTTTTCCGAAAATGCCAACTTGTGTATTTAGTTTTGTAATAATTTTTCATTGGGTTTGCATACCACATGATAGTATTGTATTAAACTCATTCTAACTTTTCTCCGCAATTAGCCATGCAAAAATATTATTGGTGATTAACATGGATCTGAGATTAGTGTAACAAATGCATCAATTAAAATTAATTACAATGTACTTCGAAGTTGCTTTCTCGGATTTTTTTAAATTTCCCGTGGATTATTTCTTCGATTTCCATCGTTTTCCATAAACTAATCCGATTGATTACCTTTTCAATTCGGTTTCCTGATGGAATGTTAATAAGGAATAATCCATTTACAAATCTCATTGAAGTTCTTAAGCAACATGGTGTTCCGAGATTAATTAAATTGCTAAAACGGGACTCATTTCGTTACCAAGGACTGTGCAGCGTTACTGAAAATGGGCCGATCCGTGGTAGACCTTGTTTTTTCTTGCATGATGTGATTCTATCTTGATTGTGATCACTTAACCATAGGTAAGTAATAGTACATTTATGGGTGTTAATTTTTTTTTTGTTCAATGGTCAAGATGTTTGGACCAACTTACGCGTACCTCGATTAATTTTTTTTCAGTTCGATCAAAGATAGGTCATTCATGCCAAGACTAGGGTATTTATGAGGGAAAAATCTCTCATAACCTTGTCTCAAGGAGTTGTCAATATTCGAATTCAAACATTTAAGTTTATTGTTTGTCGTTATTGCCACTTGAACTACCTTAGAGTTTGGAATGTCAATTTTCCACGTCATAGGTTGACCGGGTTGGTCTAAGAGCTGTGTGATTGATATTGAATGGACCATATATATATATACATATTGACGGAACATAGTTTGTCAGGATCAATCAACATTAATCAGTCACAGAAATATGGTACCTGTTGTCCCATTCTGTTAGGGGAACGATAGTTACACACATCACTACACTCGATTCTAAGAGGGGACTCCGGAAGCTTTTGACTACTCACAGGAATCTATTTGAACCAAGTAGAGAAAAGGGACCAAGTTGGCATCCCTCGGCATATCAACGACGAGCATCCATGGGTGGGCTCTATGTTTCTACAACTCGATGTAACTTAGGCCCTGATTACAAGGACATCGGGGAACATCGACAACACAAGTCGAGGAGATACTCTTGGCTTATAACTATTTAGAGGCTCGACCATCAAAGTGACCTCAGTAAATGTGTCTACTTGAGAGTAATCAAAGGAATGTCAACTGACAATTCGTACTTAACGACTAGTAGGCATGGTTCCATTCCCCCAAAAGGTCAGAGTGCTAAAAAAAATACAATGTGACCAATCATGAGGGGCATTATTGAATTCTCAATGAACTCCAATCTCGAGGTTTTACAAATCATTAAATGCTCCTCATAAGCATTCGCTCGTATAAAAAAAATAGTTAATCCTCGGAGAGACAGAGGCTAAGAACATTAAATCCACAATAAATACTCCTCGAGAGTCAAGACGCCGAGCATTAAATGCCATTAATACATCCTCATAAGGTCATGCATGCGGGATATCAAGGATCGAGGCAAAGCAAATGTTCTGTTCGAGGCCTGTCCACCTGAACAAGTCAAAGGGATATATATTTCAATTGTTTGATGTACGGACCTAACGGAAGCTTTCCTACCAATATAAAGAATTGAATGACCTGGCCTAACTTAGTGGTCACCCCTTGAAGGTATAAATAAAAGGCAAAGGTACGCAATTTGAACCCAGCAATAGCCTTGTATTTCACTTCTCTCCTCAAAAATTGACTTCAACATCAGAGGAAATTGTCGGAGACACTCCACCATCCCTTCTAACCTTTCTTTATAACTGACGGATCATTGAACCCAAGAATCCAGAGCCTTCTTCTGAGTGCAAGCCAGACTTCTGCTATCTCAAATATTTTACCAGAATTCTCCTGTATACATACATATATCTATATAATAAAGTAGAACGAATTTGAATTTTGGAGACAAATAGTGGTCTAGATCTTTTCGTGACCAAAAAAAGTATTATCTAATGGAGGACGTTATCCCAAACTGTTTCGAGCAATTGACGTCTCAGATCGTTTTGATCCGACGTTCCACATTAACTTTTTTGAAATATTTTTGATGCTCAAAATTTATAGTTTCTAAAATTGATATTCTAAAATTTAATTCTCCCAAATATTTTTCTTAAATCAAACAAATCTCTCTCTCTCTCTCTCTCTCTCTCTCTCATTCCTCTGTATATCTCTCTCACGATTAATTCACGCAAAAAGTATCAATTTTTCACAATATTTTCCTCTGTATCTCACGAAAATATCATAAAATATTAAATAGTGTTTGATTCAAGCAAATACTACATTTCTCTGTAGATAAATAATATATATCACAGAGAAATAGTATATTACGAAAATATTCATCTGTATCTCTCTATGTAGAAATATTATGTAATAAAAATTAAATAGATAGTATATATCACAAAAATATTCCTCTGTATCTCTCTCTTTCATTCAAGCAATACTACAAAAACGAATCAAACAAATTCAATAATCAATTTTATTTTTTCCATAATCAATATAAAAAAAACATAACTTACAAAAAATCTAATTTAACAAATAAAATATGCTTAACATGTAAAATATATAAGATTAGATTCAAGTTATTAAGCAATTCAGATATCAAGAGATATATTAAAGAAAATATGCTTAACATTTAAAATATACAAGATTAAATTCATATACAAACATGAATCATACAAATTCAATATTTAGTGAATAATATAAAACAACAATATTTACTAAATAATCCAAATTTAAATACCCAAGAAAAATGATACAAAATTACAAGCGAGAAAAACGATACAAAATTATAAGCAATACTATGAACACAAATCATACAAATTTAATATTTAATGAACAATATGAAGTAACAATCTTTACTAAATAATCCAATACTAAATAACTTTTAGTTTAAGAAAATATACTAAGAATATAAATAACTAAGAAGAATGATATAAAATTAAAAACATTATTATAAACTCGAATCATACAAATTCAATAGTCAATTTTTTTTTTCATAATCAATAAAAAAAGAAGCATAACTTGCAAAAAATCTCATTTAACAAAGAAAATATGCTTAACATATAAAATATACAAAATTAAATTCAAGTTATAGGACAACTCATATATCAAGAGATATAATAAAAAAAATATGTTTAACATTTAAAATATACAAGATTAAATTCATATACAAACACGAATCATACAAATTCAATATGTAGTAAACAACATAAAACAACAATATTTACTAAATAATTCAAATCTAAATTCCCAAGAAAAATGATACGAAATTACAAATAAGAGAAACGATACAGAATTATAAGTAATACTATGAATATAAATCATACAAATTCAATATTTAGTGAACAACACGAAATAATAATCTTTCCTAAATAATCTAATACTAAATATCGTTTAGTTTAAGAAAATATATTAAGAATATAAATAACTGAAAAAAATGATACAAAATTAAAAGTATTACTATAAACTCAAATCATACAAATTTAATAATTAGGTCGTATTTTTTGAAAGTCGGTTGAATTTTTGATAGTTATATTTGGTCATTTGACAATATCTGCAGATTTAGTTTATTTGTGGGAGTATTATTTTAATTTTTATTTTATTAGTTATGAATTTTTTATTATTTAGATAAAGTTGATTATGAATGTTAAAATCGTGGATTTTGAATCAAAAATAGAATATTGAATATTGTCAGCTGATATATTTTTTCAGATGTTTGAATTATTATGTTTTAGTAGTTATAACATAATTTTCGTGGCGTAACAATTTAATGTGGAAATATATGCTATGCATGTAGGTTGATGTTATAAAAAATATTAGCGGACTCATTTTGTTCGTCATTTACTATAATGTTGTATTTTACTTTACATTTATGTATGAACAAATATTTGTAACTAGTGTACGAGTACCATCGCGTCTTCAGGCACGGACAATTGCTAGTATATATATATATATATTGATGCTATTTTCATTTCTTGATCTATTACAGTCTGAAATGTTGCAGGACTAAATGTGATTTTGTTTGACATCGTTAAGATGTGTATCAACTTTTTTTTGGAAAGTAATCGAGTAGATTTTTAATTTATGGATACTTACCGGTAGTAAACATGGTTTGAGAGGGAAAAGATTTTAGTGCACACAACCGCTTTTAATTTCTTTGTTACACAAAAAATTACACGAAAACCATACAAAATTAAAATAATAAAATTGAATATCACATGATATGATTCAATTCACGATCCTCGAGGCTTTCATTTCCGTCATGTATGCAAGGTTAGATAAGGATTTTTAGTTGAGCAGTTGTATGATAATAAATGTAGAATTAATATACAGGCCCTTCATTTGTGCCAAAGAAGCTTAAGTTGACTTTGCTTCTCAATGAAGAAGCTCAATATAATTAAGTCTGCTGCAGCTGACTTCCTTGCTAGAATCTCAAATGGTTCAGTTGACATCGAAGCTTTCCACTTCACTGATTATGGGTCAGAACAAGTCTTAGTTCTATCATTTATATATTTCATGCTAATAAATGAAGAATTAGTTTCATTCTCAATGTCACCGTCAACTTATGATCAATTCATAGTTCTGATAAATACAAACATCCTGAAACGAATATTGACAATTTTTGAGAATTAAGTCACGAGCGATTTATTTTTCGTAAATATTCTACATAGTCTCAATGTGGATGATCAATCTTTGATTGAACCTGAAAGAGTTTTAGTTAAGATCCATGTAAAATGACCTAGACACCCACTAGCTGTTGAAATTAAAAAAAAAAAATCATAGCTGTGAGACAATTTGATGTAATCTGGTAGTTTCAAAAATTATTGAATTTTTGGAAGGGAGTCAATTAAGCAGATAAGATTTTGCGTGTGTTTATGTGAAACGTGTATATAGCCAATGAGAAATGCTACTTGAAAAAAAAAATATTGACAATATTTTCTGACTTCACCCTTCATCACAATCATTGAATAGGTAATAAATTTCAATAAATATTGAGACCAACAGTTAAATCAATGACAGTAATATTGAGAGTCAACAAATTTTGTAAATATTTTTTTGTCTAATTAGCATTGCCCATAGCCAATGGAAGTTATTAGGATCGTGTTAGGAGTTTAACCAAATCAGTTTCCATCAGTATGTGAGAACAACGATTTAGTTTTTAATAATTGGTTTAGAGCAATCACTATGTCACGGGTATGAGTGCAAAACCTCTATCAAGCTTTGCAGGTTAAGCCCTAAGCCATTACTTTGAGTATTTTAATTTTAGTATGTTTTTTGTTTCAGCGAGCAATGAACTTGAGAACCCATAAATTACAAGCCCACCACCAAGCCAAACTTCGGTTCTTTCTTCCTATTTGATACAGATTTATTAACAGTGAACTGATCCACTTGCTGCTGACTTTTTCTTTATTGGTGATAATTGTGTGTGTGTGTGTGACACAGAGAGAGAGAGAGAGAGAGAGAGAGCCTAAAGGTGCAAAAAGAGAGAAAGAAACCCTAAAGGTGCATGCAAATTGCAAACTCATGTGGAGTTGAATCGAAAGTTTCCCCGGGCCATAAGACCCAAATGATAATCCACTTGGGGAGGTCAAGATCGAGGTGGTTGCTAGGTGTGCGGGTTTGTTTTTCAAAAGAGACAGTTGGGTGCATTAAATTCCCAAGACGCGGTGAATCTAAGCTTATTAAATTTTCTCAACCGTTCCTTTGAAAATTTTAGGCTTCGCGCCTCTATATATACTCCACTTCGAGTTCTAACTTCTCATCAAAAAGTCATCTAAAACATTGTTTTTTGCAAAAATGGCTTCTAAGCTTTTCCTTCTTGTGCTTGTTGCTCTTGTTTGCACCACAAATGGTAGGAAGCTTGTGAGCTCAAAGGGTTCTTCCGAAGATGAGAAAACTCTCTTTCATCGACCAGGATCCGGTGGTGGGCTAGGTGGTGGAGGTGGTGGTGGTTTTGGAGGCGGTGGAGGTGGAGGGTTAGGCGGTGGTTCCGGTTTTGGTGGTGGGGCTGGTTCTGGTGGGGGTGCTGGTGGCGGTGGTGGACTTGGTGGAGGCGGGGGTGGAGGGTTTGGTGGTGGTGGTGGAGGAGGATTAGGTGGAGGGTCAGGTTTTGGAGCTGGTGGTGGATATGGGGGTGGAGCAGGGGCTGGTGGTGGGCTAGGAGGAGGAGGTGGTGGAGGCTTAGGTGGCGGCGGTGGAGGTGGTCTTGGGGGTGGTGCCGGTGGTGGATATGGTGGAGGAGCGGGTGGTGGGATTGGAGGAGGTGGATTTCCTTGAGAACTAAATTAGCTCCAGTCCATTACATTATCACTGGTTTGCCACATGCTAGTATTGTTTATGAGTGTTCATGGAGTGTTTTCTTTCCTGCATTTTTCTTTTTTTTGTATCTTTTGTTTAAGTATGAAAGGGACAAATAAACTCTTTGAAATAAAATTAGTATTATGGTTTGTATTGTCTACTCTCTCGCTCTCGCTCTCTCTCTCTCATATCATAAGATTGATCAAACCTAATGAGAACAAAAAGATTGACAAACTTGAAGTTGCTCCAAATTCAAATCTCAAGTGATCTTCTTATCAATGTATGATATGATCTACTTTCTAAGTTTAGAAGCAGATGTCAAGTTCAGAAAGAGCTCCAAAGTATGATCCTTTTGGCATCTTATTAATTTCTAAAGAAATCTCATCAGATTACATGAATAGCACCAATCCTACCAAAAGCTAATTCAGAACATGCAGTTTTTGTTTAATGGGCAATGAATTATAGAACATAACACATCCGCTATAAAATATGAATAATACTATTTGGACTTAAAAATTTGATTTCATTCGTTAACCTAATGATATAGTTTTATTAGAATCAAGACAAGTTCTAATGTTTGATGGAATTCACAGTCAATTCAAATGTTATAGTGAACTAGGTCAATCAATGAGGTCAAATGTTTATGTCCAAATAACATTACTTATAAAGTATTGTACATTTCTAATGAATGACAGTCACTCGTCACTTTGAGAGAGTTCTTTTTTAAAAAGGTCATCACTTTGTGTAATTAGTTTTATGACAATTTTTCATTGGATGTACAAACTGCATGGTAGTGCAACCTGATGTATTTTTCTCCCCAGGTAGACATGCAGAAATATTATTGCAAACAAAAAAAAAAAAAAAGATCTCCATCAAAGGAGTTTATAATTAGTGGGATGCTAATGAATATAAATTTTGGGGCAGTAGTTCTGAAAAAAGTACTGAAAAATATACAACACATGAAGAGGAGCTTGAAGACTTGGAACGAGAAGTATTAGGAGGCTTTGATCATTCATGATAAAAAAATATACAGAATTTATTTTTCGTTTAATTGCAAGGAAATGATTTGAGGAGGTTAGCGTGGATCTAATATTGGTGTAACCAATGCATCAACTAAAACTAATTACGATATATAACGGATTTTGTTTTCTCTGATTTTTTTTTTTTAAAATTTCCCATGGATTATTTTCTCGATTTCCATCATTTTCCATAAACTAATCCGATTGATTACCTTTTCAATTCGGTTTCCTGATGGAATGGTAATAAGGAATAATCCATTTACAAATCTCTTTGAAGTTCTTAAGCAACATGGTGTTCTGAGGTTGATTAAATTGCTAAAACGGGACTCATTTAGCTACCAGGACTTTGTAGTGTTACGCAAAATGCTATTGATATTTCCTTTTTAATTAAGATTCAAACATTGTAAGTCTTTGCATTAAATTTTAGTCTTTTCTCGATTAGTAACTTTTATATTAAAATCTAACGGTTTACATAAAGAATGCTCTCTAGAGATTATGGTGCAAAACTCACATGATCGTTCTACTCTCTCTCTCTCTCTCTCTCTCTCTATATATATATATTTGCATATGTGTGTGTGTGTGTGTTGATGTTATTTTCATTGCTTGGTCTACTATAGAATGAACTGTTGTAGGACTAATTGAGAGTTCGTTTGGTTTTTTTTAAGACAAGGATCAACTGAATTTTTTTGGAAAGTAATGGAGTAGATTTTTATTTTATGGGTACTACTTATACATAGTGGATTTTTTTTTTTTTTTTTTTGCTGGTGTGGGGGTAAGAAAGAGTGCTTAGCGACCACTTCGATAGGTCCTCACCGATGGAATAATAAGATCTCTGACCGCGCTTGAAACACATCTTAAGAATAGACCTAATTAGACTAGTATAGCGGCCAACCACCAAGTCTCAATTGGAATTTCAAGATTCGAATTTCCAACCTCAAGGTGAGGAGTAACACCGGCATCCCACTAGACTATCCTAATTGATGGTATACATAGTGGATCTGATTTGAGAGAAAGAAGGCTCTGGTGCAACGGTTCGTAATTTACCTAATATACAAAATTTAAATGGATACGATACGAACTTAAAATAACATAATCGAATATAACACGATTTGAATATGACATGAATCAATTTACAAACTTTGAACTTTTTCATTTCCATCACCTATAAAAGATTATATAATTATGATTTTCAGTTGAGGAGTTGTTAAAAAAAAAATAATAATAAAAATAAAAAATAAATGTAGAATTAATATATAGGTCCCTTTCATTTGTGCTAAAAAAAAACTTAAGTTGACTTGGCTTCATGAGAAGGTTCTCAATCAAGAAGCTCAATATAATTAGGTCTGCAGGCTTCTCTGCTATGGCTAAGTCATGTAGATTCTCAAATGGTTCAGTGAAACATCAAAGCTTTCCACTTCACTGATTATGGGTCAGAACAAGTCTTAGTTCTATCATTTATATATGGCAAGCTAATAAATGAAGAATTAGTTTTCATTCTTATTGTCATCCTCAACTTATTGGTGTGATCAATTCACAGCAGTGAGACAGTTTGATGTAATCTGGTAGTTTACAAAATTATTGAATCTCCATGACAAAAGTCGCCACTACAAGAAATAAGCCTATTAGTGGCAAAATTAATCGTCAATAAAAAATATTTTTGCACATAGGTCAAATTTTTATGTGACAAAACATGTCTTTTAGTGACGACTTTTAACATAATAAGTAATACTTATTTCCGTCACAATTGTAAATGCTTTAATGGCGAATTTTTAGTCTCGTGTTAACCTTTTTGTGACGCCATGGCTACTTAGGGATGAAATTTTTTTTGCCACTAGAACATTTAGTGACAACTTTGAGAGTTTTAGTGATGATTTTTACTGCCATTAAATATCATATTTCTTGTCCGAGTATCAGTGCTAAACCTTAGAGTATAAAAGCGTGAGCAAAAGAAGGATGATGAAATTTTAGTCATGGATTCTTTTGTGATGCGCCCAAAATAACATGCCCAAGAGTACCTACTTAGTTTTATTTCCACGAGTATTGAAAATAATCGAGTAATATTACATAAATTTAAAAAGTATATTTGATAATTATATCTATTAATTTTATTGTGGGTCTCAGCATTTATTGGAACTCATTATCTATTTAATGATTGTGATTATCAAGTCTACTTTTAAGATGGTGTTTGATAAAACTGAAAGCTGAATGCTAAATTGTGAACTGTTTGGTATTCACTGAAATTTAAATACTGAATTAAACTAAACTGTTTAATAACTACATAAAACTGACTCTGAAAATAAATTAATTTTTCAGTTTTACCCTTCCATTCTTTAATTTGAAAATATTTATAAAATATGTCATAACATAAATCATAATCACTATTATTATATTGTACTCTACATTTAATATTTGATCTAAATAAATAACATCAAAATAACATAATAAGTGAACAATAACATCTGATAAAAAAAGAACAATAACTAATAAATAATTAAATAATATTAAAAAAATAGAATAAATTAGATTTCATTAACAATATGTGTGTGCGTCGTGAAGGTATGTGTGTGTGTGTGTGTGTGCAGTCCATGTGTGTAACTATGTGTGTGTCTATGCAGTGCGTATGTCTGTGTGTAACTATGTCTATGCGTGTGTAGCTGTGTGTGTAATTATAATTATGTATGTATATTTTTATAACAGAAGACAAGGGAAAAAAAAAAAAAAAGATCGATAACGCGAATGTATAGGTTAAGGGTTTTGGAGAGAAGACTAATTAAAGTTTCAATAGGATTGTAAAATATTTCGAGGTATAATTGTCATATTGTAAATATTATTAAAGATGATTTTGATGAGCGCTTTCAACTTTTAAATTAAGTAAGAGATCTCCTACTTAATATTATAGCCTATTTTTAAAGAACACTTAATATATTAAGAGAGTTTAAATTTTAGTTATCAAACGAGTTTAATTAATAAATGTTGAATACATTCATTTTAAGTGCTGAATTTGGATTAACAAACACACCCTCATTGCGTATAATATTACTTAAAATAATATTCTCTTCTCAACAAGAGTGGAGTTGGTGGGTGTCACGCCCCATCCTGGTCTCCCAAGGATAAGACGCGACTAGATTTTTGATACACTTTTTTATATGTATATAATCTAGATTAATAAAATACTAATTAATCTCACAGTTGTAACAATACCACCCATCACCTTAGCTATTAAGTATGATGGTAAACCTGTCTCATATATAATATCTGTACCAATTGTTTGTTTCCACGGTTATAGACAGATACAAAATTCCACACCCACATAGCATACATCACAAAGTATACCTGTTGAGTCTGTTTACAAATATATATATTATTAACCTGCTATAATAATCTCTCATTTAACATAATAAACAACCCAACAAATAATTATACAGTCCCTCAACCAGTATCATTTACTCATTTAAAACTAAATACATAACGAATAGAATATCATACTAACATTGTACAAAACACAATCCTTCTGACAGTGGACTGATCTATGTCTCCCCCTCTTGTACCTGAAAAGGAGAAGCTATAGGAGTGTGAGCTAAACTACGCGCTCAGTGAGTATACATGCCATATATGAAATGAAAATGATAATAATACACAGAAGTAAGTAAATACTATGTAAATACACGTATCAAACAACAACATCAATCCAATTCAAGAATTCACAAGTCATAACACATCCATAATTCTCCTCATCGGGTAATCGATCCCACATGGATCTGTGTCTCCCGAACCTCCCGGGAATACCACAATGCTAGCAAACCACTACACGCCCAATGATCTGGCATCGACGCTCCTGTCTTAGACAGTGCGTCACATTTCACAATACACAATACAAAGCATCATCCAATCACATAAGCACACAACACATAATCCTGGAGAATGCTATTAAATTCTATCATCTAACATCATCTTATAATAACATTTTCAAAACATATAAAATTATACACCCACCTCAAATATACTGATCTACTGCCCTTTGGTTCTATCGATGGATCCTTCCGGTGTTTTCGTAGCCGTCTCTATACTAGCTGTCCTACCTGTTCCACCTAACACATCAATATTAAAATGTTGATCACATTGAATAATTATTCATGCACTAATGCATGCAAGATGATTCCATCTAAAGTGTCCCGGTAACTCCTGTTATCGCACTGTTCACTCACATACTGACACATTAGATTTAAGATCATATTCTTTTTCCCAAATCTTCAAAATCACTCACATTAATCACAATTAAGATTTAGTAAGTCAAACACATTGACCAGGGGTCCATTTTTATATATTTCGACCCCGAATCCCTAAAATTGCACTTCCAGCATTTCGTACATTCTGCACTAGACATTATATTCATTTGCATTTGAAATTTACATTATCACATCACGCATCAATTAAAAATGCAGCATGCAAAATTTTAGGTCATTTGGATTAAAATTTCATACAAGTGCTACTAATATTTAGAAATCAGGGTTCCGGCATTACTGGCACCCATTTTCCATTGTTATCATACTTTCTTTTAAAACAATTTTACCTAAACTCACACACTCCTAACTCATGCAAATCAACCCTTTAATTGAATCCTTGAACTCTCCATTTTACACCCAAAACCTCAATTTCAACTAGCCACCTAAAGCACCCAAATATTCATTTTTTCACATTTTTCTCACATCCAATTGAATACCCATTTAAAACCACTAAATTATGTTCCACACACTTAAATTAGACTCATAAAAATTTGTTTTTGAATTAAAATAAAACAGTCATTATTTTAACACCAAACAACCCACTAATTATGTTTAATACACTTAATTTAAACTCACCAAAATATGTTTTGAAATTACAATAAAACAATTCCACACTTATACACAAATACTTAAAATTAATCACACACACACACACACTAAAATGAACACACACATACACCCTTACCTTCTTGTTTCCATCTTACTTTTGGTTTGGCATGGAGTCCCCCAAATTCTTCTTTATTTCTTTTCTCTTTTTTTTTTCTTTCTTCTTCCTCTCCTTTACTCTCCCTCACTCACGGTTTCATATAGCCTGAACACACACACACACACACACACTTATTTGTCTTTTAAATACATTCACTTTACTACATATTAAAGTACACACAAACATTTTACTACACTTTAAGACGCACATAAACACTTGGCATACACACACCCACATATATAACTTTTAAAAATAACCTATCACCTTTTATTTGACACATGTGTAAAGATATTTTCATGCAGCTTCATAATTCTACTTGTCTCCCTCCAAATTCTTAAGTGATTTTAAAATCAACTCAATATTATTTTCATACACAAAATTCTATCTAACAATTAATTTCATATAATTGTAATTAGTCCACATAATTATACTAATATGTATGCAATACATGATCGAGTCTCACAGTGGGCACTATGAGGTGGTGTTGGAACTGCTAGCGCTAGTCTCGGCATTGGCAGTGGTGACGTAGTTAGTGGTGGCTTGGATTTTGCGAAGGAATGGGTGGAGGATTGCCGTGAGGTGGCAAAGTTACCGCTTGGTGTCCTGATGATCCAGCTCAGAAGCAAAATAGGCCCTAGACTTATTTGGGCCACAACATTTGTCTTTTGGGTCCTTAAGGCTCTATCTTTGGTTCGGGCCTAAAACCCAGCCAACTCGTTTCCAAAGTGCAAAAAAATAAAAAATAAAAAATTGAGAGAGATAATATCATCAATAAATTGTATTTTTTTTATATTTCTGAAGATAATTTTATCCTAGTTTTTAACATAAATTTTAAAATTTCGTAATTTGCTATCATTCTGCTTTAGAAATTTTAAAAATTCATAATTTATTATCATTTTGCTTTAGATATTTGTGGTTTAATTATGAAAATTAAAAAGAAATAAGTCTCCCCATAAAAACTATCAACATAATTTGATATCGAAAATTGTTCTTAAGACAATCGAATGATTTGATTTATAGTCTATAGTTTATTTCATCTTTATGACATTGTCAAGAAAAATATTATTTTTTTTTCAAAAAAATAATGGTACACAATTTTAACAAAAAAAGGGTAAATCGGGTAATTTGTTCACCCTTATACAAGGTCATATATATAATGACTATAAGTATTGTAAAGGAACAGAACATTACACATAGTCTATTACCTCAAATCAAAACATATCCATTTGTTGCATTATAAAGTTTAGCATCATATTCAGTTCAACAAATATACTACGATAATATATGTTTACAATTAAGAGAATCAATACAATCATGAAATTATTACAAACAAGAAACATAAGTTTAAAAGTAGTTCAAGGGATAATAGAGACGAATTATAAATTAAAACGTTTTGAATTTAAATTTTGACAATCTTTTGGGACTAGATGAGGAGTGATTTATCTTTTACGAATATTCTAATCCTGACGTAGATGATCTATTTTTAATCAGATCTCGGATTCAAGAAGGTGATTAGTTAAGAATCTTAACAACCCTTTAGGGTCAGAAGATAAATAATTTTTCTTTCATGAATATCCTAATCTCAACGTAGATGACATGTCTTTAATCAGATATCGGATTAGGAAGGTGATTAATTAAGAATCTTAGCAACCCTTTGCACTCAGATGATGAGGGATTTTATATTTTATGAATATTATAGTCTTGACGTAAATGATCTGTCTTTAATCGAATCTCGGATCAAGAAGAAGATTAATTAAGAATCTTAGCAACCTTTTGGGGCTAAATGATGAAAGATTTATCTTTCATGAATATTTTAATCCCAACGTTGATGACCTGTCTTTAATTGAATCTGGAATCAGGAAGGGGATTAGTTAAGAATCTTAGCAACCCTTTCCGCCCAAATGATGAGGGATTTATCTTTCAAGAATATCTTAGTCCCGACGTAAATACTCTATTTTTAATTGAACTAGAAAGGAGATTAATTGAGATACGCACTGACCTACATATCTTTGAACCATTGAATGAAAAAAAAAAAAAAAACCCAATAACAAACCACCACTGAAACTTAGAATTTTTTTTTCCCATTCCTTTGAGACCATCTATCGAGGAAGATATCTGCTCAGGAAAAGTGGAGAGATTAAATTGAAACTTTGACATAAAGTGAAAGATTGAAACTTTGACATAAAGTGAAAGACAGATTCTTATAACCTACACAAGCAATCGTTCCTCGAGAGCATCCCCAAATGAAGATGTAAATTTGAATTCAAAGGCTTATGTTGTATTTTGACATTTAGAATTTGATATTTTCAGCTTATTAGTGTTCCAACCGATACGTCAAAATCATTTTAAATTTTTTTTATCAATAAAATAATAATTTATAAAGGATTTAATATTCCAAAATTGATATGTCAAATTTAATATATTGTTAAATTCAATTTTACCAATTAAACATTTAACATATTAGTTAGAGATGAAGTCACTATCAAATAATGCCGTTGAGAACTCCACAGATTTCGATTAGAGTTGCTCTTATATAAACAAAAGGCCCGAAATACAACACAATCTGCATACATCAAGGGAAATCCACATCATATACTGCAAATATTCCTACATCAGCAATCAACTATTGAACCGAAGACTCGAATAAAATAAGGTTCTATTTGTTTGTACGTTTTGGTAATAAATTAAAACTATTTTAACCATTTATGAGTAAAATATATGATTGATATTGCTATTAAAAGCATTCCATTAGACTAAAGGTATACAGTTGGTGCTTGATAGAGACTTGGACTAATACAAAATAAATTATTAAAATTAAGGGAGAATCTCACTTTATACCCTAAAGATTTTAAATTTTATACTTTATACTTTCAAAAATTAAATATCTCACATTATATTTTCAATGTATTTTTTTTTTTGTGAGAGAAAAAGAGAGAGAGAAATTGAACCCTTGATCTCAAGAAGAAAAAATTTTCACAAGCAAAGGAATACAATTGAATCAAAAGTCCATTAATATTAACAATATTGTAATGCGGCCTTTTCGTTAGTTTTTATTTCTTATTCCATCAAAAATTATACTATTGATGTTAATGAAATGAGCAACGAAAACTAATGAAAATAGTGTATTTGCAACACTTTTAAATACATTGAAAGTACAATATGAGAAGTTGAATATTTGGAGATGTAAAATGAGAATTTTTAAATCTTTTAGGGTCCAAAGTATAATTCGCCCTAAAATTAAATATTGGACTTCCTTAGTCAAGCGAAGACGACAGCGTTTTAGTTCCTTGCTCCAATTGAATTTTGCAACTCCTTAGGACCTTAAAGCGCGTGTGCTAAATCCAATAATGCAAAGACAATAGAAAGGAAAGTCAGAAAATCTTCTAGGCGACTCTCTCTGTGGGTGCAACCCTCCCTCTCTATACACTACGTTCGTAGAATCTCAGCATCGTTCAGTGAGGTGAGAACCTATTAATCCTACTACTGATCTCTATATGTATATAGGAACAGGAAGATCTGTCTCTGAAACTACAAGTCCCATCGTTTAATTTTTCTCGTTGTTGCTTTTATGGATGCACATACAAACACGTCTCTGTATATTGTAATAATGTTTCTGTTACTTGATTTTCATGAAACTTGGTCATTTCTTATTCGTTAATTGAGATTGTATATCATTCGTATCGTGAAAGCAGATTTAAGAGATCAGGATTGCGATGTTAGGTGTTATAAGACGCAGAGTCGCATGTGGAGGCTCCTCGTCTTCGGTACAAACTCTAATTTCTATATCTTATGGTAATTTGCAGTGTATTCCACACATACACCCACACACCCACACAAACACACCCACTTGTAGTGTGGAAATGAAAGATAAGTTCAGTTTATGTAACTAAAGATCTGCTTTGAACGCAGATTCTAGGAAAGTCATTGCATACAATTCGGCCTGCTGTGTCCACACCTAGAATTTGCTCTGCTTCTGGGGAAGATGTAATGTTTGTTTCGATTTATTGCTTTTGTATTTATTGGAGAATATGGTTGTTGCAATTGGTGTAATGTGAAGAATAACTTTGTAAATGCATGTATAATTTTGGAGGTTTTGAAAACGGAGGTATTTAACTCAGCCTTGATTGAATTTAGTTGATAATCCGATTTTGTTTATGATTATGTTGAAATAATGTTGCTAAATAAATAAAAAATCAACGTTAGCGTATGCAATTAGTTTGGAGGAATTTTCATCTGTCCCATTTGTCCAACAGTTTGCTTCTAGTATTGTATGTTACAGAGCTGGGTCACTTTTCGAAATATTTTGAAGATAATGTATTATTCTGGACTGGACCTAGCAAAATGGGTGTATTATGGATAGCAGAATGGAGGTTGATGTTTTGTTGTGTGTTCCTAGAAAGAAAAAAATGAAGAACAAGTGTTGCTATTTTTCTGATCTCCAACCTTTATATTGCATGCAAAAAGTGAACGATTTTTAATATAGATTCTATTGAAATCTTAAAGCTAATTTTGAACAAGATGTTGCTCCTATGATGCCTATGTTCTGGAAGGATTTCACAGAGACCAGTCAATTAATCTAAGTCTGAGAATGGGCAGTTATTTTCTTATTGCCGTCATATATTTATGCAGAAGATACCAAAAAAATATCAGACGGACAGAGAGAGAGAGAAAAAAATTCTTCTAGTTATTCTTGCTGTCTCTTATCATATTAATACGATCTATTTTGAATTCTCATTTATTTTAGTTGCTGGCGGATCTTTTGTTTCCTTAACTTTTGTTTGTCAAAATTAACACGTGCAATAAAAAATTCTTCCAGTTATTCTTACTGTCACCATCATATTAATACGATCTATTTTGAATTCTCATTTATTTGCTGGTGGATCTTTTGTTTCCTTTAACATTTTTATGTCAAAATTATCACATTAAATTTATTGCATTGTATATTTGGAAAATTTCTCATGACCTTTACTTTTCAAGCATGTGAACAGATTTTAGTACATCCAAGAGGAATAGGTCATGTTCAGAATTTCTGTCACCTAATTTTACCTGGTAAGCTTTGGCCAACTCTGTTCTTGTGCCTCCTTGGCAGACGCTAATACATGCCTGTGGTTTTGTCCATTACCTATTAATTGTACCTTTGTTGTCATAGGTCGGTTGATGAGTTTGAGGTCTACAAGGTTAGTGGTGTTTATCTTTCCACCTTTTCATTTAATTGAGCTTTATTATAAACCAATCAAAAAACACATTTTCATATTAAGTACTCTTATGATCATAAGTAGGGATTAGCAACATGTGTAATTGAGGATGGATTGAATGGATTAAGGACCTGCCCTGCCTAGATCTAATTTGACACAAGCTTTGCCTTGAACCCATTTTTGGTTTAAGGAATTCACCTATCACAAGGCTTGCCTTACTAGGACAGTTGGCACAGCCTTATTCCCCTAATGCTTTAGAATTGTGTATAAGCGATACATATCCACACATAGCTGTATGTCATAGATAGAATAAAAATAAATGATGTAAGTTGTTGGACTAGACTCAAGTTTACTTATGGAAATTCTTATAACTCACCTAAGTGTGCACTGATTCGCTGAATCATACTGGTATATGATATATCACGTGAACATACAACACTTCAAGTTCTGTACTGCTCACCACTCCTTGAGGCCAAGGACGGGGTCGAATTGTCATTCCAAGATTTTACTCAAATATGGCAACAAAATTTTTGTCTCAGGGCTGCTTTTCTTTGTCATCGCCTGATTATGTGACTTAGCTTGAATGTAAAACCCAGGGTGCAGTGGAGATGTTATTATGTCTCAATCTATGTAAAAATGAAATATACAGGGGAAAAGTTCTCCGCTGTTACTGTAACACTTTTGTTGTACAACTTTTCTTATCTGCAGGGAAGTTGTGGCCAGTTGTCAACAAGATGTCTCCATGCAAATCCGAAGCAGGCCATTCTGTTCAAACAATGGTATGATATTCACTTGCCTTGTGAATTTGCATTTGTTGATATTGCGCCTGGAATTACACTCAATGTGCATAAGTTTGAATGGATGTTTTGTTAGTTACACAAAGCTTATCATGGATTTTTGATGTTGTTGGAAGATATGGGCAGGAGGTCGGGCTCTTTTTTGGGAAATATTTTTGTCTAACATACTGGAAAGATAGATGTTTATTTCCCTATTTCTAGTGGTTTCTATGATGATTCACCTGATAGGACATTCCAAGCAACTCTCTTAATGGATATTTCCTCCTGAATGTTATCAATGTGGCTTTGGCTTTGCACAATAAGCTGTGGTTAAAAAGTTCTAAGATTTGCTCATCAATGTTAATAAAGAAGAGGGACCCATCAAGAAAAATTTCTGTTAATACAGTAAATATGTGTTAAACAACCCATCTACTCTAAAAATTTAAGCTATTGGATAGAGTGCAACTTTAGTAGTTATATACTTCAACACGCCCCTTTATGTGCGGGCTAGATTTTGGGTCTAGCACGTGAAAATCTTTTAATAATTAGAGTGGTTTTAATAATTAGGATGGCGGCAAGATTTGAATACATGATCTCCTACTTTGATAATATGTTAAACAACTATCTATTCTAAAAGCTTATGCTATTGGATATTGTGTAATTTTAGTATTTATACTTAAACAATATGTAACGGTGGAAAGATTGGATGAGTTCCAATAGTTTTTTCTAAAAGGTAAAAAAGAAGAGGAAAAGTTGTAATACAGTATAAGCGTCCGATTTGCTTAAACTTTATGAAGATACAAATGTTTGTACAAAAAAAATCGGTTGAATCTCGAAGGCTAAGTTGTTGATTGAAGATGGATTTGGGTGCTTGTGATAAATGCCTCCGAATGTGGTGTTTGATAAATGGTTTTTCATTCATTTTTTTTGTATTTGTTTTGGTTATCTCGCTAGAAAGAACTTAAGAATTTTTGAAGACAAATATGAGGTGGTTGACGGTCTATCGGTTCTATTTTTTATTTTCTTTTTGGGTCTCTCTGACAGAATTGTGCGAATTTACTGTGGTTACATGGTCTAGGTAGTGCTATGTACTGTTTTATTGTTGCTTCTTGTCTGTTTAGACGACTTGTCCACCTTTGCTCGGGTAATATACAACTTCGTTATGTTTATTAATAAAATTTTGTTTCTTATCAAAAAAATAAAACAATGCCTCCTAACTCTAATACGGAGTTTGTAATTCGAAATGTCCCATATGAACCATGATATGGACACATGCTTATGGTGAATGGTCTCTATATTGTAGTTGGTGAGTCTCTAACTTTTATAATGTTTCCTGTGTGTATAAAATGTGCTGAAGGTGACCTAGTTGAAGCCGTTGTCCCCTTTATGGGTGAATCTATAACTGATGGCACTTTGGCGCAATTCTTGAAGAGTATGTTTACCACTATATCTTACCATTTCCTTCTCGTCAAAATATCCATTGTCTGAGCGCCAATGCTTGCTTTTGTTTGCATTTAATGTTTGATGAGCAGATCCCGGTGATAGAGTGGAAGTTGATGAGCCAATTGCTCAAGTTGAAACAGATAAGGTATTTATTCTAAAGTTGTGTTAATTTTCGTAATCTAAGGTTTCAGTGGGTTTGATCTACTTGGAATTTCCATTTCCATCAGGTGACCATTGATGTTTCCAGTCCTGAAGCGGGTGTCATCCAAAAGGTGAAGTTATTAATTTTAGAATCCTGTTCATGTTTTTGAACAAGTTCATTACAGTTCTCATTTGCTTGTTTTGGAAATGATGGGTGCTGAATCTGCTCGTATGTACTTTAATATTGGTAGTTTATAGCCAAGGAAGGAGAAACTGTGGAACCGGGTACTAAGATTGCTGTCATTTCAAAATCTGGTGAAGGTGTGACTGTGACCCATGCTGCTCCATCTGAGAAGCGATCTGAAAAAGCTGCTTCTCAGCCAACTCCCCTTGCTGAAGAGAAAAAGGATGAGAAGCAAAAGCCTAAAGTTGAAACTACTCCTGTCATAGAGAAGCCTAAGGAAACTTCTCCTTCTCCTCCTAAACGCTCTGCTACTGAACCTCAGCTCCCCCCTAAAGAAAGAGAAAGACGCGTGAGTTTTCGTAGCACTTTCTCAATATTCCATATGATTATCTTTAAATGTTCTGTTAATCAAATTCTATGTTTGAGCTATATGATCATGTAACTTGAGTATGCATCGAATCTGTGATGATTACAGGTTCCTATGACAAGGCTCAGAAAACGAGTTGCCACGCGTCTTAAAGATTCTCAAAACACATTTGCTTTGTTGACGACATTCAATGAAGTGGATATGTAAGTTCAAAACACATATAAGCTAATCCAGTCATGATTTAAGATTGGTGACTTATGGCATATTCCTTGGATTGGGCATCTTTCACATAAACGGATTTAATCAAAAGGAATCATCCCTGGTTGAGATGTGGTTTAACTAGGTCAGTCTTGGTCTGGAAGGACATAAACAAACAAGAATCGAATTATTGAAATACCAGTAATAGCTTGATTCTTCCGATAAATAGGTTCTTTGTTGAGACTACATGTAACTATTGTGTGTGTGTGCAATTGCATGTGTGTATGAAAAATTAAAGCAATAAAGAGATCATCTTCAATACAAGCGAAACCCTATTGCAAAAAACCATGGAACCGCCATTCGGTTCTCGTAGCCTAATTCACCAACTTAAAGTCAATTACAAGGATAGAAGTCTTATACCTCAACCAATACACCCATGGTTAGATGTTTTCATCCTTGTCAATCTCTGATCCGGATACACCTACCGAGGTCTTGAGTAGTTTCACTTGTATGTGCTCAATGCAATGAAAATAAAACAATCTAGATTCTCGGTATACATACAACCTATGTGGGTTTTGGTGGTTAACCAAACAATCTCGTCTTCACACATAAATATTTGATCATGTGAAAGTGTGTTATATATGTTAGGCTTTGGTCTAGGTTAGTTGAGTTGATATAGGAAGTAAGTGGAGGTGTGATGGGATATTGGGTCGATTCATTTTTGAGCTGGATTGATTAATCCTTCTTTGTTTTCATTCTAGAAATCAAGGATTAGATGTATGTTGGTACTTGGATGGTTCTAATTACTAAACCAAGTTTTCTAAATGATGCATAATTAATCTTATATTATCTAGATTACCTTGCGAACTTTGACATGCTTATCTTGCTATTCTTGTTACAACATTCTGTTGTGGTATTGTTTCCTTTGTTGATTTGTTCCTTATTGCAGGACTAATTTGATGAAACTTCGTTCTGAGTACAAGGACGCCTTTGTGGAAAAGCATGGAGTCAAGCTGGGACTTATGTCAGGATTTGTGAAAGTACGTAACAGTTTGCATGGTTTTTCATTAGAACTGAGCATGGACTTGCGTGGGCTTGTTTGTGCATGAACTTAATACCTTCTTTTATCTTTATGTGTCAAGTGTAGAGATATATGAAAAGAGTGCTCAGAGTTTGCATACTATCTTGTCCAATTTTCAGGCTGCTGTTAGTGGGCTCCAGAATCAGCCCATTATCAATGCGGTAATAGATGGGGATGATATCATTTATAGAGACTATATTGATATCAGCATCGCTGTTGGCACTTCAAAGGCAAGCTTATCAGTCCTTTAAGTACTTGCTAATGTAATTTCAATTACAGGAAAATACTTTTTAGTTGCGAGTTGAATGAATTTGTCTGTATGAGTAATGGATTTTTTAACAAGTACAGCATGGAGTATGCATCAACTGTAAGTGTTTGTGCAAACAAAAATGTCTCGCATGGGTTCTCATTCTTTTCTAGATTTATATATTTAACACAATAACAGATTAGCAAACCTTTCAGATAGAGCTTATGTCAAATGAAGAAGTTATTAGCTTTATTTAGAGAAATTCTTGGGCTGATTAAGAAGAAATGTAGAGAAATTTCTAGATTGGGTTGTTTTGATTTAAATTGTAAGCATTTTGTTTTTGTTACAACATTTATTGTACTTTATAAAGGTTTCGTCAGTCTTTTAGCGTTAATATAAAATCTTGTTTTTCGCCAGGGCCTTGTTGTTCCAGTTATCCGTAATGCTGATAAGATGAATTTTGCTGAGATAGAGAAGGAAATCAACACCCTTGCTAAGAAGGCAAATGATGGATCCATATCTATTGACGAGATGGCTGGAGGTTCATTCACTATATCTAATGGTGGTGTTTATGGAAGCCTTTTGAGTACCCCCATCATCAACCCCCCTCAGGTATTGCTCCTTGCTGAAACATTTAAATAATTGAAATGATTGTTTAGCTATTTTCTGTCTCCTCCATTCTTGTGATGATGAAAAATTATTGTTGCTTTGCTTGTCCTTTTATTTTCTTCGTATTGACTTTGAATGTTCGTTCTACTTGTTATTTGACAGTCTGCAATCCTGGGTATGCACTCAATAGTCTCCCGTCCGATGGTTGTTGGGGGCAACATAGTTCCAAGACCAATGATGTACATTGCCCTCACATATGACCATAGGCTGATTGATGGCAGAGAGGCAGTGTTCTTCTTGAGAAGAATCAAGGACGTGGTGGAAGACCCACGGAGGCTGCTCCTTGATATATGAAAACAGCAGCTGCTGCTGTTTGATTTCAAGTTTCCATGGTATACTTGGGAGATACAGAAACTCAGAATTCATTAAAACCAGAATAAATGGCTTGATGTCAAAGTTTTGCGGTGTTTCGTTGTTGTTTCTCACATTTATCAAAAGTCTGAAACATGAGAGTGCTTATTCGAATCCATTTTCCTAAATCTGCTCTATGTATTGATGCATCACTTGTGCTTGATTCCGAGTTTAAGGAATACCTAAATTCGTTTCAGAACATATACGAACAAGGCCGGAGACAAGAGGGGACCCAGGAAGGCAAGGGCCCACTGAATTTTTTTTTTGAAATACGATACCTATATATATTTTTTGTTAATTGTTAGGTATTTTTAAACTTGTCCACATTATTAATTTTTTTGTCGTACATGTTACACACATTACAGAAACTTAGTTATAGAATTAAATAACTGATAAATGATGAATCACTCATAATTTGATTATAATATAAAAAATTTCTTTTAATGGTATTATTACCAAGTTACGCTTTCAAAGTAAGAAAGTTTGTTGACGTTAATTGTATGTAATTAGTCTCATTTTTTGTCAAGGGTTCTAATTAATTTTTTTTTTTTTTTTTATGTTTATTGAAGTTATATACATCGGCGTTTGATCCTTTTAAATCTTAATTCATATTCAAATATCAAATATGATACAATAAATTTAAATGTGGTTTTATTTTTATTCATTGTAGAGAAAAAAAATTAAAGCTTCTAATTATGGTGCATAATTTAACTATATTTTTAAAATACAAGTTTATCTTTTTTAGTCAAAAAAGGAGTGGGGAGTAAAGGAGAACACTCGTGGACCACTTCGATTGTAATCTATCACTTGACGGGATGGCTACAATAAATATGTTGATGGTTACAAAATTGGTTTCATTTTCACCCATTGATGGTCATGACAAAGGTCTTTTTTGGTTCATAATTTGTTAATTTTCTGTGCTTAATTTTGTAATCAACAAACTAAATGGAAGAAATTCTACTGTATGTAAGTGATTTTGAATAACATTTGATACTTAATCCTATACACCGTCCTTATTTAGATTTGTAGCTAGATTTTTTCTTTCTGAAAAATTAATAATCTTTCTTTTTCGAAGTGTCGGTACGACAATATAGAGTACAATTCAAATCATTTGGCTGGCTTTGTTCGGAAAAATATGGAATTCAGTCTTGATGTGCCATTTACTTGCAAGAACCTTCGTCTTTATAACATTTTATAATGCCGTTGTTTACTTTTAGAATGAATTTATTTGTACATCCATGAAATGGGTGCTCACAGAAATGTCAAAATTAGATAGGAGTTGTCATTTCATATGGGCTGACCCAAAGATTCGAAAAACCTAGAATACAAAAATCACATAAACTAGTTAACATAGGGTGGGTGACACATGAATTGGTTCAATTGGATAAGAATTGAGATTTTTTTGTTAAATATTTGAGTTCGATTCTCTACAATTACGACAAATCTGTTTGACATTTTCATAAATCTTTGTCTTTGAGATTAAACTTACTTTTCAGCGCCTAAAGTATGCGACGACACTTTAGCTTCGTCTCCAATGTAGGTTCAGTGTCAATAGAGTCTCTTGTAGATAATTATGTGATACTTGAGAGACAATACTCCTGCAGTGTCAATGGAGTCTCTTGCAGATAACTATGTGATATTTGAGATATAATACTCCTTGACGAATATGTGGTGTGACTTATCTGTATATCTATTTTATATACCAAAATAAAATAAAATATTAAATTTATAGATGATGTTGATATATGGTTAGGTGAGTCACCGGACTTTGTAATGTCTCAGTTATTAATAACTTTGCTTTTGTTTCGATATAAAAAATAAAATAAAATATAAACTTACCTTTAGTCCTTATAAAAAGGTGTGGTTAATGTTATTTGTAGTGTTTTAAAACTCGGCTCGGCCCGACCCGACGGATCAACTTGAAAAATCGGTGAATCAGTGCCTGAGCTGGATCGATTCTTTAATTAGATCGATCCAACAAATGACCCACTTGAAAACTACTCAAACCAGCTTAAATTGGTCACTTTTTAAGAACCCGTAAAAACCGGTCCGATTTTCACAAGTCTGGTTTCCACAAATCCATTTTCATACTGAAGCTCAAACATAAAAAAACTAAACTTCAAGGCCCAAACATAACATATTCAAACCAAAATGCTTAGAGGCTGACGTTAATCAAGCAATTGTTGACCACTAGCTACAAGTGGAGAAGTGAAGCATTTTTATAGGCGCAAATTCTTTAGAACCATCTGTTAATTTTTCGGTGTGGGATAGTTAGTACACTTAAACTCTCTTTGTTTTTTTTATCAATTTTTCTTTTGGTTTTTTAGGCATCATATTATTACCATTTATACTAAATATTCAATATTTTTTAGTGAATTATTTTAGGGTTAATCTCATTTTGCACCCCGAAAGATCGTTCGAATTTCAATTTGCACTCTCAAAGATCAAAAATCTTAATTTGCACCCTCAAAGAAAGAAATTTGTATCAATGTACACCCCTAAAGATCAAAAATCTCAATTTGCACCCTCAAAGATAAAAATTTATATCAATGTGTACCCCAAAGATAAAAAATTTCAATTTACACCCTCAAAGATAGAAATTTGTATCAATGTGCACCTAACATTAAGTTGATAAATTATACCTAAATCCCCTCATATTTGTCAGTTAATCATTTAAACCTCTTCACATTTAGAATATTACTTCTACATCTTATGACATTTGTGCACGTATAACACGTAACCCATTTTCATTGATATCTATTAATATAACCGTTAAAAAATATAATTTTATCCTAATAAAAAATTATAATTTCATATTACCCTTTATTTTATAGGTTCAATATATTATAAAGTTCAAAATCTAGTTTACCATTTGAATGTCTAATAAAATATAAATATTTACATAATATTTTTCATATTACCTTTTATATAAATATCTACATTTTATTAGACATTCAAATGGAAAGCTTGATTTTCAACTTTAGAGTATATCGAATCCACAAAATAAAAGGTAATATAAAATTATAATTTTATATTAGGATAAAATCATATTTTTTAACGATTATATTAATATATATCAACGAAAAGTGGTTATGTGTTACACATGCATAAACGTCATGAGATGTAAGGGGAATATTCTAAATGTGAAGGAGTTCAAATGATTAAGTGACAAATATGAAGGGATCAATGTATAATTTATTAATTTAATTTTAGGTGCACATTGATACAAATTTCTATCTTTGAAGGTGCAAATTGAGATTTTTTATCTTTGGGGATGCACATTGATACAAATTTCTATCTTTTAGGGTGCAAATTGAGATTTTTGATCTTTGGGGGTGCACATTGATACAAATTTCTATCTTTGAGGGTGTAAATTGAGATTTTTGATCTTTGAGGGTACAAATTGAGATTCGAACAATCTTTCGGAGTGTAAAATGAGATTAACCCATTATTTTCTCTGTCAAATTATATCAATTATGTAAGCAAATTAATGATTTGAGGATATTTTTTGTCTTTTTATTTCATTTACTATAACATAAAATATGTTATTTTTGTAACTATTATAAATTTTTAGCATATTTATTATTATTTATTAATTATATGACCGATTCAACTGATTGACTCACGATTGAACCAATAACCCATTAACCCGATCCATTTGCCGAATTAGTGTTCTGGCCAGATTTAAAAAATATGATTATTTGACCTTTGGCATTCAACATAATCCAACAACACATGACGGACCAAAAGACGGAAGAGAGAATAATCTGTAACATGCGCACTATGAACGGAAGAGGTTACATACATTAAGCTGAAGTCAGCGATGAAGTCATTGGAACCTATTAACCAGAAGAGATGCTTTTAATTTGGAGTGAAATATGCCTTGGATTCCGCAATATGGTGCTAAAGTGAGAAGACAGTTCAAATTCAAGTTCCTCTCTCTCTCTAACCTAAAGTTGTGGTTCTCATAATGTGGTGAATGAATTGCAAGTTGTGCATTATGATTAAACTAGAATCGCGGCTCTCTTTCAATGATAAAGTGTCACATGTGATCCTCGTACATTCCAGTTTGAATTCTGTCCCCTCACTTTGCGTATGAAAATAGTAGTCTAATACACGAAATTTTTATATAATGTTTGTGAAGAATCTATGATATTACAATTGAATATTATCGACAAAACTTGTCTTCTAAAAACAAAATACAGGTTGATTTTATCACCACGATGGTAACAATATGTAGGATCAATAATTGAACCGAGCTCAAGTAGCTCAATTTGGGTTCGATTCATTTTGAACTTGAATAATTTTTTAGATTCGTTTAGAAAACGAGTTCGACAGATTTGACTCGATTACATGTAAATATTTGGGCTAGACTCGGATTTGACTCGTTCAACAGGTTCGACTCGTTTATATGTAAATATTTGGGCTATATTCGAATTTGGCTTGTTCAAGTTAGGCTAGCCGAATTAAATAATTTTTTAAGTTCATTTACAAAAAAAACTTGATAAACTCAGCTCAAATTCGTTTGAACTTATTCGATCATGAGCCCTAATAGTATGCACGTCTTGGAGTACCAAATGCTCCCTGAAATCTTCTAGTATGGTTTTATTGGACTAGATTTAGAGCAAGCCGGTGCTGCTTTGTAAGAACCCCACCACATACTCCCTAAATGCTGAAGAATATATGCAGAATATGAAGTGGACCTTCTTTGTTCTTGCCTCTTCAAGAAAAGTAATGGGCAACTCAAATCTACGAACCCATGATTCCAATCGGCACCACCAAGGCCAATCTCAAGTGGGTTAAGACCTAATCAATAGGTCTCGTTGACTTGGTTTCAAAATTCATTTCACCAACTCCATAAATAAAAAACATTGACTTACCTGATCTGTACCTAAAGTCCTTTTTGTTCACACACACATAAGTCTACCACGCAAATGGATAGACTTGTTAGAAGACTTGACTTTGTTTAAAGTCATAGTCATCCGGATCGAAATAAAGTCAATCTTATTCCGATCTCATTTTTCCGTTTATCACCGGAAAAAATTCTGAGGCAAACTGAGATTAACTAAGCACAAAAACAAAATTGAAAGGAATGAACAAATTGATTTGGGCGGTAAAATTTTTTGATTAGTTCTGTTCTTGATACAAAGATTTCTGTAAACACTTTCACAGGACATACCAAGGTTTGTCTCAATACAAGGACTAACCATACTACTAATGTTGTTCATATCGCATTCTAATAGCAAATCCTCAATACCCAATGAGATTTCTAGATCATCATCTTCATTGACAATTGAAATTAAGAACGGTTCTCTCTGAATCAACTCTCTGTCATCTTCGTTCATGTCGCAAATTTGCTGAATTTTTTTCTCGGTTTCATCAGTTTGATTGCTTCTAACAGTGACCCAATCTTCTTCATCCTCTGCCCAATTGGATAAGCCCAAATCTGATGAGAAAGTATCTCGAATCAAATGCCTGATCCTCTCCGCCGGAGAATTGGATGATGAACCCACCGGAGTGGTCTGATTTGGAGAAGTTTCCGTCACCTCAAATGAGTCCCAAAAGCCTTGATCCAACACACTAATCGGAGAATTCCCTTTAAATTCTTCTCCCTGCTGAGGATTAATCTCCCACTCCAAGCCATTCACAAATGGGTGTTGCAGTAGCTGTTTAGCAGTCCACCTTTCTGTTGAGACTTTATTCAAACACTTGTAGAGAAAATCTTTGGCCTCCTCCGATAACCATCTTGGGATCTCCGGTAGATCACCGGAATACCCAATTCGGTAAAGAGCCGACACCGGGTCATTAGCCTCAGGCCAGGGGTTAGACCCAGTGGCCATTTCAATGATAGTGCACCCAAGAGCCCATATGTCAGCTGGAAACTTTTGATCTTCCCTACGCGCAACCTCCGGTGCCATAAACACCGGTGTACCGGAAAACTCCCATGTGGTGGCGTCTCCAGCTTCCACCAATCTAGCACAACCCAAATCAGCAATCTTAACACCATCTCCGCCGATCAAGACATTCTGACCCTTCATGTCACAATGCACCATTCCATTCGAGTGAATATAATCCAACCCTTCTAGGATTTGATGGGTATATAATCGGATCATAGAGTCATCAAGCGAACCTCCTTGTTTCTTAATCTCATCAGAAAGTGTGCCACCAGGTACATACTCCATGAAGAGATTGTACATAGGCCTCTTGTTTTCCACCGTAATGTCAAAACCCATGTATTTAACTATATGGGGAGAGCTAAGCTGAGAAAGAAAGTGTTTTTCTTTTTGCAAGAAGCTGGAGGTGGAAAGCTCAGTGGACTTGACAGCGAAGAGCTGGCCGGAGGTGGTGGTGGCAAGAGAGACGGTGGCGGAGGAGCCCCGGCCTATGGTGGGACCCCTAGTCCACTCCATTGGAGAGATCAAGGAGGAATATTGGAAGGTTAAAGATTGGTTTGAGGTTGTTTTCTCAGCTGAGTTTGTGGCAAAATCTAAGCTTTGGTTATGAGTATATATATATATGCTGTATGGGTGTACAAAATTTCGATAGTTGTTATGGATTTTAATGTATTTTGCTGTCTTTTTAATTTTGGCGGGGGCTTTTGGGTGTCCCTATGCAGAGAATCTTTTTTTTCGCTGTCCAATGACGGCCTTGAGTTTCTCTTCATTTGTCATAAGTCAAATGACACTTTACCTGTTTAAATTATCATCCCAATCTCACTTTACCCCCACCATTATTATGTTTTTTTTCCCTAAATGGTTTAAGGATATCTGAACTAACTTATGTACATCTTGACATATCCCCTCCTTAATTCAGTAAAAAACAGACCATCTATTATTAGATTTTGAGTAATACTATTAAACCAAATTTATTAATCTAATTTGTTGAGCTAATTCATTATGGTATTTGAATTGACTATAAAATCCATCAAACATTGAAACTTGATGTTAATCTAATAGTTTCACTGAAATAACGTCATTCGGTAACAAATTAGATCAAATCAATGAACATACTTTTCAATGTTAAACAATTTCATCAATTCGCGTTTCTCTCTCTTCATTTTAATTTTAAATTATATAATTAAAAAATTAATTTATTTTTTAAAACATAAAAACTATAAATTAGTTCGATTTTTGATATTGTATAATGTTTTCAAATATAAGATTGTTGCTAATAGACAGCTGAGGGGATAAATTGGAAAAAAATATAGTTAAAGTGGGCAAAAGTATAAATTTTATTTTTCCATATATGTATATGTATATGCATGAGTTGTGAATGAACCACGTGGCAAAAGGAGGGAGGGTTGAGAGCTTTTGCCGACTATGGACGGGCTGTTGCTTAGCTTTTAATAAAGCCGTTCACATGACGACACATGAGCACGTGCCTTTATTGCGCCATCACCGGTAAGTACGTCGTCAGCAACTGTTTCCGTCAATTTTTCAATTTCCAATGCAAGTCATATTGCGGCGCGTCTACCCTCCTTCGAAGGCATTGTAAAACGCGGCTACGTTTAAGCACAAATATTAAGGATAAGGGAGTCCACTGCGGTATCCAATAAAAAATTTGTACTTTACCCCTAAATTTTATAAGTTTTGCAAATTGAGATACAAATTTTTAAGTTTATTTATAATTATAAAACTTTATAATTTGAAGATCATATTATAATTTTTATAGTTTAAATTATAATTTTTATAGGTTATTTATAACTTTTGTAGGTCATTTGAAATCGATCATAACTTAAAATTTTTATGGTCGATCAAGAGTAAACTCAAATGTTATAAAAGACTCCTAAAAATTATAAATGATCTTCAAAATTTATTAATGACCCTCAATGTTTTAAATGACTTTTAAAAATTATAAAATTAAACCACACAACTTGTAATGACGGTATGGTAAGAAAAACAAATCTCATAAGTAGGCCTATTAACAGATCGAATTTAGATTGAATCTGAATTGTTTTGAATCTGAACTCGATTCGATAATTTGACAGAGTTTATTTTCGAGATGCATATTCAAATTCGTTAACAATTTAAAATTTGATTATATCTGAATAACTTAACTAATTAAATTTTAACAAGTTATACCTAAATTTCAACTAATTTTTAAAAATAATTACATAATTTCTTTAATATTTATATAAAAATATTTAAATAATTTAAATTAGATCATAATTAGATCTGATAATTTGGATTCGAATTCAGATTTGGATTGTCGATAAAAATATTCATTCAAATTCAACTAACCGGTTTCGGATTCGAATTCGAATTGAGATTTTGAATCATTGACATACCCACTCATAAGGATAGGCATCACATTCCAAGGTCAACTATTAGGAATAAGGTCCAAGTAATGATATTCACAAGTAATTTTTTGATATACATATTTTTTAATTTTTTTTGTCTAATAGTAAAATGTGTTTTGTAAAAAAATATTTTATAATATTGTTTACTATTATTTCTTAATTAATAATTAGAAACTAAAATTAAAATCGGCCAAAGTGGATCAATTTCGCCATTATACCTTTGCAGGACTGTTGCCTTATCCCTAATGCTACGGTGAAATCTCTATTAATAATCCTTATTTTATTTTATTTTGTTATTTTTATGATTAATGACTACAAATAAATTAATTAAATAGATCATGATTACACGAAGTTGCTCAGAATTACTATGACTTTAAACATGGTTCCAATTATAACTAACATGATTTGTAAAACTTATTTCGTAAATTGATCGAGAAGAATTATATTATTAAAAATACTATTTTGACTATGAATAATTTTTTGATTCACACACGATACGAATTTAATCGGTAGATGAAGCAACGGGATTATGCAAACATTAAGTTGAGACTTCTAGACCTGGAGAGTTTGACCTCCATGCACATGTGGAGGAAATTAGAAGCATTCAAAGTCTCCGGATGCTTACAATGTGAACAAAGAATAAGGGAAACCAGAACCAATCAAGTCTCCATATACCCACAATGTGAACAAAGAAAAAAGTTTGAAAATTCACATGGAAAAAATAAATAAAAAAAATGATCTTTGGCTTAGCTGCCATGTTGAATTTATGAGGTAATAGACCAAAAAAAAAACGAGTCTGGAGCAGCAACAACAACAAATACAGCTAAAAACTACGCGGGTCATAGACTCAAATGTCAGGAGTTTGATTTTTGTTGTTGTCTCTTGGATTTAACTGATAGTTGTAGTTTGCGAGTAATTGTAAGTGTCCGAAATTGCAAGTGTCAAGAATTTACTCTCATAGGAATGAGTCTAAAATAATCCTATCTTGAAAAGGTTTTAAAAAAAAAAAAAAAAAACAAGAAATACAGCTAAAACCGCGGACGCATTTAAGTTGACACCTGCGCCGGTCTGCATAATGCAAGTAAAATGAATTAGTCCGGTCCAAATCACCAACTACTTCGTTAATTTTAAACCATATATGTCGAAGACGATTACGAAAAGTCATTGTATTAAAGTTTATAATTTTTTCATGACCTCCTTATCGTTCTTATAATTTATTATTAATAATGATACTCTACATCACTTGATGCAAATAAAGAGTTATCCACGGTATCGAAAAAAGAAAAAAATTGATATCATAATGACATTTATAATTTTTGTAAGTATTTTTATCACTGTGAGTGAGTGATAACTATTTTTTATCACTTTTATAATACTTGTTATCGATTCTAACATTTTACAACCAAAATAATAAAAAACAGTTATCACAATAATAGTTGTAAAAATACCTATAAAAGTTATAAATCACCCATAAAAATAATAATTTTTTGTTGTAAAATGACTCACAAAAATTATAAAAACACCCATTAAAATAGTAAAATTCGGAAGTACGGTGTCAAAAAATTTTATTCGGTGCCATCCTACAAGTAAAATGAATTAGACCACCCCAAATCAGCAACTATGTTGTTATTCACACTGTCACTTCGAGGAAAATTACGAGATGTTTGTATCGTACTAAAATTTATAATTTTTTGACAACCTCCTCACCATTTTTTTGAGTCATTATTAATACTGGTACGCTGCACTGCTTATCAATTTGTTGGGTGACCGAGAAATGCATTGATCCAAGCACGTTGAAACTAACAATCACCTAAAAACTTAAGTTTATAAGTAGTGAATTAATTCAAAAAATATTAGGATAATTTTTATTTTATATTTTCTGTCCGATGTGAGATTCTCAGCCAACTGCAAAGTTGACCCTTCCAGCAAAAGTTTAAGTGGGAGAATTTAACGACGGAGGGATCAAAGCAAAGGCTGCCAGAGGGTGGCAACTACCACTCAAAAGTATGGTTCTAAAGCAGGGATGGTCAGTTAAGCCAACCGCCCTAGCCATGGAAAAAGTTAGCTAGTGCTGGCATAGACGGTGGTGGTGGTGGTGGTGGCGACGACGACGATGATTAGGATTTTTAGTTTGAATGTGTAACCCCCAAGCAAAGCCAATGATTAAAGTTGCATTTTTCGTGTCACCCTCTATGATCCCTATCACACACATAACGTGTTTAAAGAGTGATAAACTTTTTATAGCATACGATGAAATCATCACAAAATTAAGGGTAAACTATATATTAATATTTAGAGCTAATAATTGAATCGAACTACTCAAATTCATTTATTTTAAGCTCGTTCATGCTCGTTTAGAAAACGAGGTTGACAGATTCGACTCGAATCCAAAAGACTTGACTCATTTATGTGTAAATAATTAAACTCATTTCAAATTCGGTTGGTTTTAATTTTTTTTTTTAAATAGTTTAAAAATCAAGTTCGATAAACTCAATTCAAACTTGCTCAGACATGTTCGATTATCAGCCTTACTAATAGCTTCTATTCATAAGCGAAGTGGCTCGTGATATTTGTTTAATCAATAATTCGATATGAACTCAAGCCATACTATCTAATATCTATAATATAAAATACGGTAAACTTCTATAAATCTATCTGGCAGTTTGAGACTCATCCAATAACTACCAACACCTATCTCAAAATCATTCACATTTTATTTTCTTTTTCTTACTCTTCACTTCTCACTTCTGTAAATTAATCGGTTGGTTTACGTTATACCGTGCCTTCAAGTACAAATTACCTCTAATAAATAAAACGAATTTAGATTATATAAATGTTAGCATGAAACCACTTAACGAAACTTTCAATTTCAAAACGGCTGGATTCATTGAGAATCCTATTCTTTGCCTATGCCTCATTTGCCCCATGAGAAAAGGAGGCACAGTTGAGGTTTTAAGCTTATAATTACAATCTATTCCTGCCATAACAGTTGGCCAAATGTGACCGTTGTTATCCGGAGGAAAAGGACACCCACATTCTGAACTTTCTTCTTTTAAATTTGAAATTGTTAGCTTTCTCTCTTTAATTAACCTGGCTTTTTCATTAACCTCAGTGTGCAAATAAAGTTTGTTAGAGGGGTTGAAAGGTTAACCTGATTTAGAAATTTTCGTGTATAAATTCTAACGAACCCTTTTAACTCTTGTTTATGCTTAAGTTTGTGGATTTAGGTTTCATAATTGGAGTACAAACCGGTTTAAAATGCAGGTTCAAGCACAGGGTTCAATTTTTAGCTTAAAAATTACGTTCAACTCAGATTTTTTTTGCGGATTATTTCGAGTTTAGGCTTCAGTTAAATTGAGAATGATTCAACAAATAATTACTCCAATTCATTATGATTGTATGATTCATTAAATATTTTTTAGAATAGTGTGTGCTTGCTTACATTTCTTTACTGCCTCTTTTCGATTTAGTAACAAGTTAATTAATTTTGTTCAACACCCCAAAAAACACTCAATATGGTACAGGAAGATGTAAAAACATGCTTAAACTTGTTTTTTTTTTCCATCCCCATGTTGTTAACTAGTTCCATATCTTTATAAAGCATCAAAATGGATATAGATAGCAGTCCTCAATCCTCATATGATTTGTTCAGTGTGTTTACGGAGTGTGTTTTGAGTTTCGTTATAATATATTTATTTTCGAAACTAAGATTTATTGTCTATCAAAACAAATATGTGCATGGATAGGTATCACATTGGAGCCTATCAAGAAAATGGGAAGGCAATCCTCAATTCATACTTACTACTTTTTTTTTTTTGAACTAGAAAAAAGATAGGGGTGACTAGTAGATAATAATTTCCTCTAGGTGTGACCATGAGGGTCCTCCACTGTAGAATATCTGATTTGAGTCATAGTTATTAGTCCAGAAAGTCAGTCGGTCAATATAGTACCACCAAAACCAAGCAACAAACCATGTTACTATCATGAATCGAACACAATTTGATAATCATATAAGAGTCGAGGATAACCTTAAAAAGATACAGCTTCGCTCTAATTCTTTGTTCTATTTCATTCTATTCATGTTACAGAGATACCAACTTTCAAATTCATGGATTTTTACCCAAAAGAAATTGAACATTCAAATTAGACATTTTTTTTAAATAACTCAGAATACTGATTCCACACTTAAATTGTAAACCTATATCCTTGCATTTTTATATCGTTAGTTCTCAAGAGGAGTAATGTTACTAGAACTTTAAAATTGACCTTATTTTATTGATTTAATGATGTGATCGTAACTCTTAAACTTCTTCGTTAGTACTGCATCACTTGACATCACATAAATTATATTAATTTTTAAATCTCAATAGCATTACTCAATGGAGATATTTATATACAAAGATAGAAGGGGCAAAACTGAAGTAACCATATGAATTAACCTACAAAAAAAAGGCCGAAATCAAAATTGTGGCAAGCTGTTTTAGTATTTACACGAATAATATGCATCTTATTATTCACTTGACAGCAAACATAAATAAAAAAACACAGAAAAAAACAAAAACATGCTACTTGTGTACCCTATCCACAGGAATACAGAATGAAAAAGAGAGGGAGGAAAAAAAAACCCGCAAAACCATCAGTATATGAGTAATGCTATGAAGACTTGAAAAATTAACTTAATTTGTTGATAATGAAGTAATCCAAGAGCTATGGTCATGGTTCACATAACTGTCAAATTAGGCCAATTTTTTTAGGATCTAATAGAATTACTCCAATAAATATCTCATTTCATCAAAGTTGACAGCATTGTCGTGCACATCTTAATTTCCTAATATATTGAGTCTTCCATTTTGCTCTCACTGTGGTTTCTGATAGTATTGTTATTGCTACTATTCCTCTCTGGTTGAACATTGCCAATGATAGAGGTAATGGCTGCAATTAGAGCTGCAGTGAAGTTCGGGTCCGCAGTAATGGCCGCCGTTGCTCTCATCATTTCCTGTGAGCTCTCAAGACCTGAGCTTTCCGATTGGTTGTACAAAGCCTGGCCAAAAATCTGTGGCATAGAAGCAAATGTAGGAGGTGGGTTGGGAAAGGGGACATGGAATTGGCTTTGTGGTCGTTGAAACTGTGAAGGGTTTGGAGAGTTGGTGAGATCCAATGTAATAGTAGGGAATGGTGCCGAAGCAGAGATTGTTGCCATGTTTGGGGAACAAGGGAGTAGTGTTCTTGCGAGGGCATTCGAGTTCATTAGCCCATCTGCACTTGACATTGACCCTGAGAGTAACATCGACGCTGCTGCTGATGTGGTTGATGCCATTGTCATGGCAGCAGGAGGGAGAGGGTGGTTGTGTTGTCCTTCATAAGTTGTTATGACGGTCGTTTGATCTGTTGCACACCTTTGTACCTGTTGAATGAACTTCTTTGAATTAAATAGCGCTTGACTAATTAAGCATAACTTCTTCTTTTTTCTCATAAATAATAAAAAAATAAAAATAACAAATGATGAGAAAAATTGGATATCGATGGAGGAAATAATGATATTGTCTTTATGACGAGGAAGAAGAAATCAAAGGAAGTTACTTGTTTGCGTACTGGACACCCGACAGCCATGGTGCAACGATAATAAGCTCGAGGGCATGGGTTTCCTTTTGCCTTCTTTTGTCCATACTTTCTCCACTGGCATCCATCAGAGATCTGTATTGGATTGAGATTAAGCATGTCAAGGATTATTTAATAAGTTAGGAATTAATAAGAAAGAAAGAAAAAAAACTAAGGCTCATATTGGCCAGTGAAGCTTTCCTCATAGGTGGTAGAGTGTGTCCAAACTTGTTTTTTGGTACAGGGGAAAAACTTAAACCAGTATATGATCGTTGGCCATGCTTCATTAATATAGTATCAAAATTTTAACTGTGTTCTACAACAAAAGCTAGTGTTAAGTGCCAAGCTACTGAGTGATAATCAATTTTCTTTTGTTTCTTTTGTCAAGAGCGAGGTTCAAGAAATCCCATTGGAAATTGCTAAGCAAGGATATTCTTTATGGGGAACTGCTATAACCGGTTACTTTTTAGACAAGAAACAACCTTATTGTTGTGTTAAAACCTAGGCTGAAAAGACTTGGAAATATGATTTTGATGAAGTTTTAACTTTGAATAATGGGTTTAAGTGTCTTTTAGATCAACCTCCCCCATCAAATATAGAAAATGGTGGAATTTGGTACCCTCGTGCATAAGTAACCTTGAAATGATATAAAAGAGATGGATTGCAATAAGGCTGGATTGCTGCTGCATACTTTGGGTTTATTAAACTGAGTTTTTTTTCATCCAATTTTACGTATTTGACAAACTATGCGGAAGTAGATGGACTTGACTGAGTAGGTGGAAGTGTTGTTGCTTGTGTAGCTAGAACATAAGACTGAAAAACGGGAGGTATCCCATTATAGACTGAGGAAGACTTTAGCTAGTGAGGTAGCATTATTAGACAATATTTCTTCCTTGGTTCCCCCACCCTCTCTAGAAACAAGCTAAATATAACATGCAAATTATTTGGCCATTCTAATGTATGTTATCCATTAACTCCTACGCAAAATCCTCCTAAGTTTGGAGGAAGAAGAAATTTAAGATTGGAGAGCCTTGCATCGATGAATGACTTGATGCTCCTAAAAGCAAAAGAAAAGATAAGATAGAGGTAGCTCCAGTGTAAGGAACCAAAACCATTAATGGTAGAGAATCATCCTCAAACCCTTTTAATGTTCGTTGCTCGAGCAGTCCTCAAGAATTTGAGAGTTTAATTAATTGCCAACTTGAGAAACACAGGGCACTTCCCATGTGGTGGAAAATGAGAAGATTGTTGAGATGGAATAGATCCTGAAGGCTAAAAGATCAATTATCCATACCTTAAGTGTCAAGGGCCTTTAGCAGAGATTAAAGTCCCCTCTTAGTATGTGAAAGGTGTTGGTTAGTCTTGTCCATATCCGTTTAGGTTGTGGGAGGACTTGTTTGTAGTGTAGGCTATGGTTTTTCCTTTGACTGAGTTTGTGCTACTTAAACATGTTTGAGCTTTGTTGTAGATGTAGTTTTTTATATATATAAGATTTACCATTTATCTATGAAAAAAAAAGAAGCAGCAAATATTGACTGATCCAAATCCGATAATACAAAGTGATGATCCATTATGAGTTTATAGCGAGTATATATTCCAAAAATTGAATCTAATAGAACTTTTTAATGCTTAGTACGTACCATGGTTGCCTCAGATCGTGCACGAACTGAGACACGGGCCTTTCTCGTAGTGGCTTGATCAAAATCCTTAGAGCACTGTAGTTTAGGGACTTTGTTCGATGTCCATTCTTGAAAATCTTGTTCACGAGGGCTATCTTCTCTCTCCTCACAATCAGTCTTCCTCCGATCAAACGCAGGATTTTCATGATCACCACAATTACCATAATTCTGTGACTCAAAGGCTGCCATTGGTATATGTTCTCTGTAGTGTGGTGACTCATAACAGTCCCGGTTTCTTCCTTCAGATGAAGACTGTGGAGGTTCATCTTTATCAGAGATGAGAGCTTGGCCAAGATCCATGAATTGTCTAGAAACCAAGACGTTTCGTCGTCTTCTCTCTTCTAGGTCCCCATCAATCATCTAAACACGCAAAAGAAACATATTAATTTAACTTCTTTTCTACACAGCCAGTTCCAAGCCCGGTTAAAAGGAGTGTTGTGTTAGATATCTAACATACAGACATGATAAAACTTGTCAGACTTCTAATGAACATAGTTAATTGTTCCAATACTATTATTAATCTTAAGAACCATGAACACAGTTGAATTACTGACAATGTTACTAGAGGAAAATTACCTTGGTCTCTTCTGTACTTTCAGCTTTTGGATTCTTCTGTTGTTGCATGAGTGTAACTATATGCATTTGTAAGGTATAGAATTTGTTGTTAACCTGATTAAGCATAGCCTTTAACCGTTGATTTTCTGAATTCATCCGGTTCAGCTCGGTCTGTAGAACAACCAACTACACAAAAAGAGATCTTTAACTTGGTGATTCAAAAACACAACACAACTGAGGTATGTTATGTATGATAATGATATCGTATCATTATCATCCACAACCCTTCATCTTCATAAGATAATAGCAACCTCAATTCTCACCTCATTAGAAGTTCTCTTGTCTGTTCCTGGTGGTGATCCACCTTTATCCACAGTTGCCTTGTCACTGACTGTAGTGTTCGTGGTAAGAAGATTTAAACCGGTCTATGATCACCCAGAAAGAGAGAGAAAAAAAAAACAAAAACGTGCCAAGGAATCATCAGATTAAATAATTCGAAAAGAAGAAGAAAACGAACAAGGAAATTAAGTTGTTAGATATCTAGCATACATTCACGTTGAGCTCAGATTGTTGTACACTCTCTTTCTTGATCTCAACATTCCTTGAATCCCTGGAAGGATTCTTGTCGGAAAAGAAATCCATTTCATTGACCAGCCGACGTTGCTCTTCGGGTACTGCAACGGGCAACTCTTGATCATGTAGAGAGTTAAGAACATGATGATCAAATGAGTGGTTCATGATGTCAAACTTAGCCATGGAATGACTTGAGTTTACGAGTGAATTGATCAAGGTTGGCTTTGGTGCAAAGAACCTTAAAGGATCAGCTTCGATGGCGAGTCCTCCTGTTCCCTCTTTGTCCACATAAGTGAAATGAAGAGAATAGGTGTATGTAAGGGGGGCGAGAGAGAGAGAGAGAGAGAGAGAGGGAGAGAGGGAGGGTTGGTGTTTGAAGTCCTAAAAGTCTTCTTTGTAAATGCAGTAGACTCGGCATTAATAAGGGTTAGGACTAAGACTAATGACCAAATAAGTTTGATACTTTAGAAATGGAAGAAAAATAAATTGGAAAGAAGTTTGATACTTTAGAAATGGAAGAAAAATAAATTTGGAAAGCGTTATTGAGGTAAGGCTGTGCGTCAAGTTTCTACACGTGGCATTGCCTTGCCCAAAATTATAGAGAAATTATGGGTGAGAGAGAGAGAGGAGATAAAGAGAAAGAGAGAGAGAGAAAAAGAGAGTTGAGAGTTGACACGTTCTACAAGTACACCGCCCGATTGGCCCGGCGTGTTCCACGTTAGAAGAGAGGAGGTAAGAGTCAACGAAATTGACGGCCATGCTATCTCTCTCTATAGCTAGCGAGCGAACTAATGTGGGACCCACCGAACCTTTGACCGTCCAATGTAGGGCGCCACGTTTCAGATCATGCGGGCATTAATTCTGACTTTTTTTTTTCCATCGCTGTGGTGTATCTGATTCTGAACTGATCCTTCTATTTTTTAATTAAATAAAATCAAAAATTAAATCCTTCCAATCTTTTGCCCAAATATTTGAATTATCTCTCTGCCATCTCCCTCCCAATATGCAAATCACAACTTTCACATTTTTATTAGGGCCCTAATGTGTACATTACAAATTTAATCCTTTTAATCGGGTTATTGAGAGAAGCAAGCGAATTAACTATAAACGCAAGTAATATTTTGAATTATTTGTATAAAGTGATTGTTTTTTAATTTAAGCCCATAATCTCACACTTATTAGCCCGACATTTTTGGCAGTGCATATAAAAAAAAAAAGTTTTGTTAACTGTCTTCTCAAAGTAAATTTGTCAAAATACACAAGGTAGCTTCTTTTAAGAAATTATAGGTTTAGTGGTTAGCTTAATGGTTATCGTCCCACAATTAGACCTTAAAGTCACTCCCCTACCAGTAATTGGGCTTGACCAAAAAAAAAAAAGTGTTCAAACTATAAAAAATTTTGTGTATTAAGTTTTTATGAATATAGGTCTTAGTCTACATGATGTTTATAATAAGTTTAATATGGGTAGTCATCAAAAGAGAGTTCTAACATCCACATAGTCACATAGAAGTCCTTTTATAGTTTACCAAACCCTATTTTTCCCAAATATATAACAAAGTGCCCAAGTAATTTATTGATTTTAATTTGTGATGTTCATATTGTATATCTAAATAATATTATTTGAGAATTTTCTCCTAAATTAGTGAGTGGGTTCCAATACAATTCTCTTAATTTTATATAATATTAGATCTTGTAAGTTTTGCACAACGGATAATTAACACTAATACAGTATCATAAGTTGAGAGATAGGAATTCACAATAGAAAAATAATAAAACACAAAAAAAACATCGAGGGTGGTTCGATACAACGCACCCCACCTTAATACATTGTACCTACATATACGGATCAAAAATCTATGTCGGTCTATTATTTACTAGAAAACAGGTTATTTGATAACTAATTACATAATATCCAACTTTATTTATAAGGACAAAATACGTAAACTCAATATAATTTGGATACTACTAAATCTCTATGTTTTCTATCAGGTCTCCAATAAATATATCAATGATTTATTATGATTCTTCTAATACGTTTCTTATTCCATTTAAGATGCTCACGTTGATTACCCAATAAATTCTCATCATGACAATTAGAGAGCTTAGCTCAAATTCAAACAGATCATCCACTATATATGAGTGAAGAATTCGATTATAAATAGTGGGTCCTTTTGATTGATGGAAAATGTTAAATATAATTAAAAAAATGACTTAAAATTTGACTTGATGAATCATTATTATTGATATATAATGAGTCTCAATAAGTACTACGATCCAATTAAATCAATGACAAATATAACAGACACATTATCTAGGCAAGTTAATTTTTGTGAGAATTTAAATTGTAATTTGTCTAATTGCATGTCTAGTGTTTTAGTGTCACATATAATTGGTCTTTTTTTGATTGACCTCTGTTGGTAAGGTTCACCCTAAATTGAATTCCTAGTTCCGCCCCTAGGTCTCACTCCATATGAGGGTGGATGGTGCGGTTCATAGGTCGGGGGAGGAAGGGGAAGGGGGCTTATTCCTCTTCAGTATAGTAATAAATCCAACCAAATATAGATATCATATGGTGTTGTAAAATGTCATTCACTTCAAGTAGTATTTTTTCTCTTGTTTCTTTATCATTCCCGTGAATTGGTACGTAATAACATTGAAAAGAAGAGTGAACACATTGGCTCCCCAATTCCACAGTTGTGTGTTTGATTAGTAGGGTATCGCTTTCATTCATTCAGCATCGTAATTGTATGGCAAATTGTAGATGCCGTTCTCTATACGAGGGTTGAGAACAACTTCATGATCACTTGCTCAAAGAGAGTAGAAATGCATACCATAAACAAAACTAAAGAGAATGTGCTTTACCATGACTACATATATAATAAGTTATAATTTTTTGAGGGTTCAATTACAATTTAAAAGTTATGATCGGTCACAAAATTGTATGATTGATAATGAAAAATACAACTTTTAAAAAGTCAAATTACAAATTTTAAAGATAAAGTAGCGAATAGTCGATATTATTCATAATCGATCATAAAATGTTGTGATCGATGACGAGTAAGTGCAACTTGTCTTTATACAATTGACCTTAAAAATAGTATTTTTAGTATTTTTTTCCCAGAAAAGTATGTGATTTTGGATAAAGTCTACAAATAAAGAGGAACTTAGCATATTATTACTATTTTAGTTGCTAGAAACCAGTCAAGTTTAGCATAGAATTGTAGTGTTCATGGTTAATAGCTTCTCCTCCCCAAAGATGAAATAATGATATCCCTCCTTCTAGAATGCGATATTTTGAGTAATAATACATAACTCAAAGAGTAATGCTAAATTGAAAAAGATGCATATTATATTTTAAATGAATAAATTTTTAATTTTTTCAGTGAAATTCACTTATCTAACACCCATTCAAGAGAAAGGATGATATACTTACAATTTTGGGTTCCATTTAAGATGTGTACCATTACTTTTTAGAACTAGCTAGCTCTCTTTCTCTCTCTCTCTCACGAGGGCAACATGCATGGCACTCATTTTCAGAGTTTAGTGACAAAATAGGATATAAAATATAAGTCCAGGGGAAATGAGACTCAGACCATACTAGCTACAAGGGCCATTGGAGCATGCTTTTTTTTGGGTCCAGCATGAGCGGCTCTGATTTTCAAACACCATGGAAAAATATGCTGATATATAGTCAACTGAGACTATTATATATTATACCGTCTTTTCTCTTTCAAAACTTAGACCAGACGGGCCAATAGGCAGGACCAGCAACTTATTTGATCCTAACCTGGAAAAAATACAATGATGATTGTTACATTTCTTACTAATCTAGTCATCTTCTAAGATAATTCTACGGTATCAAATTTTCGTACTATACTGACAGTTAAATTTTAAGTAATATATTTTAAAAGCGAAATTATTGACTGTTTGAGTGAAAAGTTATGATCAATCATGAATATATCTAATCAGTTGTCATTTCATCTATAATTTTATCTTTAAAAATTATAACTTTCATATTCGACCACAATATTTTAAGATTAATCATACATTTTGAGATGTTTGAACAAATACACAGAAAAAAAAAAGAGAAAAACTTCAAGTTGAAACATCAAGGTACTGATCAATCCTGACTGGTAGAAGGGTTGCTATGTACCCCATTCAACTGGTCCAAAGAGAGGAAATACGCAGTGAATATAAGCATGGGACATACGATGTCTATGACCTTTTTTGTCTTAAAAGTTTATAAGCGTGAAGTCACCCTTGTCTATTCAAAAATTTGGCTTGAATGGTTTATCTTTTTCCTAGTACTATATATCTCAATCCATAGAAAATGAACTCGTGACTATAGAGTTTTGTCATGTCAAAATTGAGTTGAGATGTTTGAACAACATGGAACAAACAATGACATAGTCTCGAATCAACATGGTATTTCTGTTCAAACATCTAGCTGCCTAAATGGCTAAATCTTTCTCCTAGTCCTATATATGTCAATTCATAGAAAATAAACTCGTGACTATAGAGTTTGCCATGTCAAAATCAAGTTGAGTAGTTTGAACAACATGGTGTGTACCCAGGGACCATGTTTTGATAAAAACATCCACGAAGTATTTCATGAAATGAATTACTTGTATAAGTGGGCTTGAGCTTACCCACCCTTGCCCTGTCACCTCTACTGTTTAAAGTGTTGTATATATGTAGATATTTAGTAATAATAATGATAAATTATATAACTAATTATTTATTGGTAAGTGATTCTTCAAGAAGAGATATAAGCTTCCAAATAAAAATATATATTACCATTTAAACGAAGAGTTGCAATTCTTCTAAAAAGGTAAATGAAACACTATACATATAGGTTTCCTATGCTTGGCCATAGAATCAGGACATTTTTCTATTTTCTTAATTCTATTATGCTACTTTCTTGAGATTAATTTTCTAAGCTTTTACTCGGGTTGGGTTTTGATTCCAAAACCACTAAGACATGCAATTTTAAATATCAGGTACTATATCTTGGGAATAGAATTTCTCTGAGTCCATCTACATTGTAATAGAAAAGTTATTATTTCGAAGATAACGTCTGACATATTTTGTCTAGTAACTTTTTTCGATCTACCTTGTTTTTATTGTCTTCTCTTGATTTTTTGATAGTTTTTGCACTCATACACATAATAGGACATCAGGGATAAAGCATGAATAATCCGCATGTTTAGCCCATGACGTGGATTTTGGGATAAACTGTAAACTTAAGTATTTTTCGGTAGATATTTAGAATATAGACAAGAGAGGGGATCAATGTGACTATATTTTGTGGAGGTTGAACACAAAAAAAATATCAAAACTAGATTTCCTAGCCTCTAAACCTATGAGTTTTGGACGTTCACTACTTGTGAATGTTAATAATAAAAAAAAAGAAACCTAAGTAGTGACTATGTGTGGCGAAGGACGAAAGGGCCCGGAACGGCTTGGGCCACCCTGAAAACAATATTTTTTTTTAAATTATATATGTTTTATATATATATATATATATGTTTTTAATTGGGCCCACCCTAATAATTTAGAAATAAAATAAAATTAATTAAGTCAATTGGGTACTAGAATAAAAAAAAATTCATACTAAATCTCTTAAAATCAACAAACTAAAATTAATTTATATGCGCGGTGTTTATGTATTGTTAGAGTTTCAGTATGGTTTGTTGCAGCCTTCTTTGGTTTAATAATTATAGAATATACAGCCAAAAATAAATAAAATGTGAAATTTCTAAGAAGACAAAAAATTATAGAATATTGCTTTTATTTATGTCAAATAAATTATATAATTAATGAATTTTTAAGTATCAAATACGATATAAAAAATATAAATATACCATATTATTTTTATCTATTAGAGGACAAAATAAAATTTATACTTAAAGTGTACCAACTTTTAATTATATTCCTATCTTCCCCGCTGCCAAGAATGCCGCCTATAACTGGGTGTGAGAAGTAAATCTTATGCCAATTTTGATGGGATTAATTCTCAATTTTAAATTTGTCACCAATACGATATCGTTTGAACTGATAAACATTTCTTGTCACTCTACGTTCAAACTCTAATGCTCGCGTACTGACGAAGGTCTGAAAAAACGGCAGGCGATGAGATTTAAACTATGACCATTTTAGTTTTTAATTGCTAAGAATATAGAGCAAGAAATCAGAACCGTAAATGGTGATTGGTTGAGTATCATGTCAATCCATGAAAGGTTGTGCTTGTTTATATTTTCAATATTTCTTGCAAAGTAGGTTTGGCCTTATTGCCCATTGCTAGCGCGCAAGTGTGCACTTCATTTTCATGAATTGAAAATCAGTTTGAGTGCAAGAAAGAAAGTCAAGCTTACGCAACGTCTGCATGCAATCAATTTCACTCTTCTTACTTCTTTGTTTGTGTTCCGTATATTAAAATTTATATAAAAAAATATTATTTTTTAGCATCACACAAGTATCTGCAGAAGATCCGACTGACAGTACTTATGCTAGGATCGAAATTAAAGTCTCACTACATATTTTGTACATTGAAAAATAGATTTAATTTCATCGAACTATCGTAACTATAGAGACTGGACCCCAACTATTCTTTTTATTTTCATCGGCATGGCTGCTGCAAGTGTGCCAATGTATAAGTACTGAAGGCGCTAGTTCTTGTCTTCTTTGATCCGTGTTGACCATTTATAAACTGTATTTAATGGTATATATCATGTTTAGTTAAATTTGTGTTGATCCATTTGTTTAATAGCTGTAACAAGTTTATCGGTTTATCACATTCAACCACTAAAATAAAATTAAAAGTCGTTTATTTCGTGATAAATTTATAAATTGTGCATAGAATAGAAAGGCGTTATGCATGCTTCTCTATATGTGATACGGTTACCAAATTCGATATCACCCTCCCACTTCGACGAGGTTTATAAGATTGGGCGAATTATTCTCGCCCATTTAATCTTTTTTTTTTTAATTACTAACTTCACTCCATCAATATCAATTCTATCAGTTACAAATTAAATTAATTCAATTTTATTTCAACCTATTATATAAGTAATGATCAAAATTTTATTTCGATATATTATTTCGGTACTTCAAAAATAGAATAAAAATAAATTTATCGAAATATATCAAAATATCTTAAAATATAACTCAAAATATTCTGAAGACATTGGTAACAATATGTTAAAATATTTTAAAACATCTCAAAAAATTTTAGATCACATCAGAACATTGAAAATTCGTTTCAATTACTATTTTTATTTCTATTTCTTTAAAATAAATATTTAATAATTTAATTAAATGAGTATAAATGAGGTGAACTTAGTCATTAATAGAGTGAATATAGATAAAATGAATTTAATAGTTTGAAGTAAAAATTAAATGAGGTAAAAAATGAAATTTAAGGAGTGAGAATAGTCTCACCCATAAGATTAACACAGCCGAAAATGAGGACTATACCTACCTCAAACATCACCAATAAGTTTTTTCAATTCCATTTTCAATGATACCCCCACAATTTTAGGAGAATGAAGGACAAGTCTAGTAAATATTTTTATCATTTTTATAAATATTTATTATTTTTTTATTAATTGTTTTACCACTTTTATAATACTTACTACTTGTTATAATATTTTAATATTGAT